>JAOSBN010063184.1:0-13672 GCA_027563595.1 Erythroxylum suave | reverse complement strand
GTCTTTCATTTGGAAAGAGTCGTGGGATATAAGTGGTGTGGCTTGTCACAAGTCATTTTTTTCATGGTTCCATTTGTTCCTCTTTTAATAACTAGTCTATTAAATTCCAATTTCTTCTACAATCTTATCCTACATTCCAATGACTATTGCCATTAAATCCCATTGGCATTCATGAAAATTTCCATTGCCATTTGTCAATTGTTTCGCCACTTGGCATTTTTCCTAGTCCAAAAGTTATCCCAAATTTTCATAAATTTACCTAAAATTCTTCAAAAGTTCTAAATCACTAAAAACACACTCCAAATAAGTTTTTCACATATAAAAAACACAATTCATAACATAAACACATTTGTAAATCAATTTTACCCGGAATTCATCAATGAATGCATGTACAGTCATTTGATGTGTGCAAGAATTTCAAATTCACATGTGTGTATGCTAGCAATATGAATGAGCATGAGATGCATTTTTCTTAATCTCTCATTGATCTCACATGTACCGTATGTTAAGGTTCTAACCCTTAATATGGGGACAGGATGTTACATCACGAGGAAGGGAACTAGTCCTAAAATCTAAAGGTGAGTTTAGAAAAAAGATCAACACTCTACGATAAAATTTCCTAATCAATATCCAAAACTCATACATCAATGAAATCGAAAAAAAAAACTATCGGATTGGATTTTAGAGGTTACAACTACGGGAAACTGCCTGTTCTTGGAATTACGTCGTGTCAAACATATTTTCGTGCCTCTCTTCCTTCATCTCCTTCCTCAATTGGTTGATCTCTCTTTAGGTCTCTCTTAGATGTTTGCACGACTCTTTCACTCTTTAAAAGGTCCTAGCTGTTGTCTTGTAATGTTCAATTTATTCTGTAGCAGCCTTAAGTCAAACTCGGGGTCAAAACGGGCCAAAAAATCACTCAAAAATAGAGTTTTTGTATCAGCCCGACACAGGGGACGATCGTGGCCCTGCATGTCACGATCGTGCCCAGCGCTTTAACCTTTCTATCACAATCTTGGCTTGACTTGACACTCTCTGTCACGATCGTGGCCCAAAGTGTGCGATCATGACCTGGCTACTGGTGGCTCTTTCTTTTCTGTCATGATCGTGGCCTATGATTTTTGGTCCGAAACTCTTCAAATCTTCACCGTTCTTCCTTGTTTACCCTACAACACTAATACACACATCAAAGTACCTCAAAAATATACAATTACGCTCAAAGATTCAAACTAACCCATAAAAACACTTAAACACACAAACTAACATATTTAAACACACAAACACACATTCAACACTCAATTTGATACTAAGTACTTAACAAATTACACCAGAAAACATCATGTAAAACGTAGCTATCAACATCCCCACACTTAAATGTTTGCTTGTCCTTAAGCAAACAAAACAACGAACATATAACAAAACAAACACACAATTTGATAATGGGACAATGGCTCTAATCTTTATGAAATAATTTTAATCTTGGATACAAGCCTTCGAATTATGGCAAATCATTAACAACCAAAATATGTGCCTAGGTGCTTTGAACTAAATATACAACTAAATCAAGACCTAAGTGTTAACTTATTTACCCTTTTCAATTGTACACACACTTTTATAATTCTTCGATCTCTGAGACTTTGTAACTGTTCCTAAGTATAATTCCATGAAAATTCAAGGTTCTTACAAGTTCCATAGGTTTTTATTTAAAGCACACTTTTTTTATTTAATATTTAAACTGGGACTTAGTATTTTACTTGGAGGCAAACATTTGTGATGAATGTTGATCCAGCTCTCAACTAAGTCATTTATTGAACAGCTTGGTTGAAACGTCATTATAGCCTATTTACACAGAGGCACATATTTGTGATGTGTGTCAATCTAGTTTTTTAGCTATTATCACGTTTTCAACTAGCTACTAGCTCTATTTATAACTCGAAGGTCAACGGAATAGCAGTTTATTAAACCAACATTTTTTTTTGGTTTATTGCCTACCTTGTTGCTTTTAGCTCTTCGTTTCCACGAAAAATACTAGTTAAGCTACTTAAGCTAAAAGGCATCAAATTATGAATGAATATGACAATCTAAAGGGTGCTAAATTTATGCTAAGTCCTAATTAATCTATATATTTATCCAAAGGCCCCTTAATTCACTAGTTTCGAAGGCTAATGATCGTTCATAACCTAATAGACTAGGTCCAAAATTAAAAATTTTCACTCAATCTAAACCATTAACACATTCACACACTTCACACAATGCAACCTAATAACTATCATACTATATGCAAAATCATATAAAAAAAAACATAGAATCGCTCCTCGCACTTGAACAACACATTATCCTGAACGTGAGAAGGAGTACACACGATATATAAATGAAAAAAGAAAGACGGAATTAAAGTAAACAAGAAACACTTAAAATTGACAATGAAAATAAAAACAAAAATACACAGAAATAGCAACAACCTAGAGCTGAAGGCTAATTTCGAGAAGAAAATTAAAAAAAATAATTGGGTTAGAAATAAATCCTAAGGAGACTGAGGTGGTGATGGTGTAGGAGGTGTTATTTGAATACCTTAAGATTCGAAATACCGATACAGACGTCGAATCTCTCGGCTCTGGCGACGTTGTGTACGTATCAATTCCTTTAGTGTTTTGTTGGTTTCGGAGATTGCATCCAAAACCTTTGTCCAACATTGGTTGTCTTCTTCATCTTCTTCTTATTCTTCACTTGTAGATTCCTCCTGTGCATGTTGAGGTGATGCAGAGCTCAAACTTGTCTGACCTGCCCTAGTTTGCACATGTGTCTTCTTATGGATATCCTGCAGTTCCATGTTGGTGGAATGGATGATTTCTGCCCAAAATAAATGAGGGTGATCATGGAACCCCTGTGTATGAACTGTTAATCTACTCTGATCCACCCCAAAATGTTTTGCAATGACAAAAACCATGTACCCCATTCCTATATGGTTACTCTGCTTTTGCAAAGTTGTAACAAGAGCAATCAGCACATGCGTGGATGTGCATACCAGAATACTATGGTCCATGCAGCACAATATGAAAAGTTCTTTGGTCTAACACTTGATGGTCTCTAATTTGTCAAAGACCACCTGACACATAAAATTGTACAACAGTAAGTGCTCATAGGACCAGATAATGTTGTTTTGGGCATTTTTAACGTAAAAACACTCAATCCCAATATGCTCACATCAGTATTTGGGAAGGACGAAAATTATCATGTTGGTCGACAATGGTGGATTTAAGAAATCCACACATCTCGTACATGGTCTCTACCATTAATTCATGTGCTTGCCCCCCCAATCTAAACCATAATTCTCTCGTGTCCTTGGGGTTAGAGGTCAGGGCTGTAAAAAATTCTAAGGTCAGCTCTTCATAAACAGGAAATTGAAACTTAATGAACTGGACCCACTGAATTTGCTCGCCTACGTTCTCTACCCGCTCACGCACTTTTATCCTATCCAAGGTATCAAAGTCAAAATAACTAGGAACTACAATTTGCCTAGAGAGAATAGAACATAAACGAGTACCTTTCTCCTTGGTGTAAATAGGAAATAGAACTCTGAAGTTTGCTACTCGGTTCCTTCTCCTCTGTCCCGTGACTTGTTATCGTCCATAAGGCTCTAGTTGGGCTGTTTGCTTGATACGAGGCATGATCGGAATTAGTTTGGAAAAAAATTAAGGTTGAAAAATTCTAAAGAGATGTTAGAACGTTTGGAAGCTGAAATTCTAGAGAGATAAAATGAAAATGAAAATGACAGTGAAGGTGAAAGTTAAGTAAGAATTGAATATACAGGTGGTAAAAAGGGTGAAAAGGTAAAATTTTCATTTAAAAATTATATCCTCCCCTTTTTATACATAGTCACGGGCCACGATCATAGCCTTCTATGCCACGATCGTGGCATGCAGTATACCATTAAAGGAAATTTCAATCGCAGGCCAGGATTGTTGCTAGAGCCTGTATCCTAACACCAAGGTTCTTCTTTTTCCAATTCTTTTTCTCTTTCACTTCATAAGTCTTTTTCACTTCTCTTTACATGCTTGTGTAATCCTTCCTATGATTTTGAGTCCTAGGAGTCTTTCACTTTTATTCAACTAAAATAATCCTAACTATGGAATTCAATTAACCCAGCAAAATTCAACATGAAACTACTTCATTTCTATAGGTTGCCTCCTATGCAGCGCTTCTTTTAACATCGGTAGCTCGACATTCCATTTATGCTCACGGTGGTCGGAATGATTGGTCCAATGGTAACGTCACCATTAATTGCAGAGTCTGAATCTTTACTGCCATAATGCAATTTCCACCATCTTTGCAATTTTCTTTGCCTCATCTCCTCTGTCATGAACACTTCTTTTGGGAAGCAATTACAGGATTCTTAATGTCTTCCCACTCTCCTCGAGGTTTGGGTTTGTTGCAATCCACTGGAGTTGAAGGAGTTTTGTACTCTCTTAGAGTCACCTTGAAGGTCAATTTCTCCTTCCCTACTCGTAGAGTTAGTTTGCCCCCATCCACATCAATAATTGAATGTACAATGGCTAAGAACTATCGTTCAAGAATCATCTGGGTGTCCTCATCTTCACAGATATCTATAATATAGAAATCAGTGGGAAAGATGAATTTACTGACCTCTACCAGCACATCTGGTATGGTTTCCATCGGTCTATGTAAAGTCTTATTGGCCGTCTTAATCACAAACTTAGTGGGCACTAACCCTCATAACCCTAATTTAAGATTAAGATTGTAGGGCATTGCATTCACACTCACGCCTAAGTCCGCGAATGCCCTATCTATGATGATCTTGTTGATACTATAGGGGATGAAAAAGTCCCTTAAATCATCCTTCTTCAATATGTTGGGGGTGCCTTTCAGTGGTTGCTCCTCACCCTTCTCTATGACGGGCATATAATTCCTTCTGAGCAAAATATTGTTGCGGGAATATTTGTCGAATTACTTGCATTGATTTATTCCTATACCAATTTACTCACAGTCTTATTTGAAAGGTCTTCTTGAAGCAATTGACCTTCTCCTTCCTCTTCTTTTTTTGGCTCCTCATCTTGATTCTGGTTTATAACCATGATATGCTCCTTAAGGTTCGACTTGATGTTACTTGGAAGAGTTCCAGCATTTCGTGTAGACTTTACTTTCGCGAGCTGTCCCACTTGGACTTCTAAATTGTGGATGGATGAGGCATGATTCTTTTTAACTTGCTTGAATTTACCCTTGAACGTCCTATGTGCCTCCTCCATACCTCCTATTTTATCCAAAATTCTGTCTAACTTCGAATCCATCCAGTTTATTATTTCCTATTGGAAACTTGATTATCTTTAGGGTCTGAACTACCCTCGATTGTTATTTTTGACAGGAGAAGTTAGGGTGATTCTTCCACCCAGGATTATATGTGTTAGAGTAGGGGTTATTAAACCCTCCACGTCTAAATTGAACACCTATGTAGTTCACTTGCTTTGGATTCTCTTCTCTTATCTGATAGCGGTCCATCATATCATGATCCAATTGGCTGCATAGCTCACACCTCAATTGCGCGACCTTTACTGTAGATGAGGAAGATGTCTTCATATTACTGAGTTGTTGCATCAGATTGTCAATCTTGGCTTGCATCTCTATCATTTAATCAATTGCGACAACTCTTTTATGCTCTCTAAAGTTAGTAGGTTGCCTATTACATTTACTTGCCCATAAACAACTATTGCTCACCATCTCCTCTACTTCATCGACCGTCTTTGTCATTAACAATCCTCCTAAGGCTGCATAGATGGTGCCTCTGGTATGCCTGCAGTAGGAACTCCTTTGGTAAGTTATGGTATGGGCGTCTCCTCTGCAGATCCTTATATGCTCCCACGTTTCATAAATAGACCCCTCGTCTCCTGGTTGGAAATTTGTAATTTCCTTAATTATCTTAGTGGTCTTCTTAAACAGGAAGTGTTTATCTAGGAAGGCTCGGACCAGCTTCCATATCATAATATTGGCGGGGCTCAGCAAATGATACCAACTCTAAGTATGAAGGGAAACAACCTAATTCTCACTGCGTCTTCCAACATCTGGTGATATCGGAAGGTATCAAAAATCTCGAGAAAACTCATAATGTGAGTGTTCGGATCTTCATTCCCTAGTCCGTAAAATTGGAAGTTCTATTGAAGCATGTTCAAAGGGTTGACTTAATTTCAAAAGAGACTGCTTGAACAGACGATCTAGCCATTCCTTGGTTCACAGGATTGAACACTGGCCTCATAAAATCCAGAAGGGTCCTCTGTTATTGCCTACCATGGTTAACTTCTTGATCCATGTATCTTTGGAATTCCTCGGCCATTTGTGCTTTCTCGATCTCTTCTTCTTTCTCTTGCCGAGCTTTCCTAAGGGTTCGTTTTAAACTCGTTATGTCTAAGTCTATCGCCTTTGTTGCATGACTCAAACCCCTTACGGCTCTTGTGTTCATACAAGAGCACAATTCTTAAGTAAAAATAACGAAAAACAAAAACAAAAACTTAAAAACTATTCTAACGCCTTAAACTATAGAACTAAGTTGCCTTCCTCGACAACGACACCAAAAATTGATTCGCTCAAGGAAATACGCACTAAGTTTTACTATTTATAACCTTGGTAATTATTGTAAGCGCACAGGTCATTCGCATAGTACCTAAGATATCGATCTCATGAGGAAGGGAACTATTCTCAAGATCCAAAGGCAGCTAAGTTCACAATATCAAGTTAAACAATTATTACAGAAATTAAATTTAATTGATAATAAAAATAAGAAATTAAAGTGCAAAAAGTCACAAAATATCTAACTCAAACAAATAATTAAAAAATTCAACCTAGAAATAACCAATTGAGGGAAAGTGGGATTTAATTTGAAATTAAAGAAAATCTATCCAATTACGTAATTTTTGATTTAATGGGTTTAGATGATCCTAGGGTGAATTAATCTATCTCGAGTTATAATTCTTAACCCTAATTGATAATCCCTAATTTAAATTATAAAATCGCAATCTCTCGATTTACGATGACCTAAAACCTAAATTAGCTCTAAATTGTCTGTTAACCTACTAGGAATCTATGCTCGATCTCTCGTTACACGACTGCACCGGTTTGACTCAACACTCTACCTATCTTTTTACCTAACTCTCGTTAGCCTAAACCAATGACTTTCACTTAGCTCACCCTCTCAGTTTTCTTTATACTTTTACAATTGCATGTGTTGGACTCCGAATATTTTTCATTATGTTAGCAAGCATGATTTGAATAAATTTTGTGGAATTGCTAGATAAATCATTTTTATTGGAGTTTTATTATTATGTCAAGTTTAGTAGGATTTATTTTATGGATTGATGGAGATTTGAAGTATAAAATGGAAGAATTAAGGACTAGTTAAAGCATAGTATGGTGCAAGTTAAATTGAAGAATTAAGAATGCATAAGGGTATTTTAGGTGGATTACTTAAGGTTAGAAACACTAAGGTATTAAAGGAAGGGTAAGGTGGACTTTGCTCACCCATAAAGGGTAAAATGGGAAAAGGAAAAGATTGTCTTGTAGATAAGAAGACCAAGCACGTGGATGAAGGAAAGAAGGAGAGAAAATCAAAAAAGAAGAGAGAGAAAGAAGAAGAGAGGTTTCAGTGAAGTTAAAAAGAATAGAGCTTTGAACTAGGTCGTGATTTTTCTTAGTTTTAAAGAAAGAGTTTGAGGTTACTCAAAAAGAGAAAAAGAAAGAGGAAAGGAAGAGCTTTCTTTAGATTGAAGAATCTCATTATTTGGTGAAGATTCAAGGTAAGATTGATTTTAACCTTTTGGAGTTTTGAAGGGGTTTTTGGTTCAAAGAACTTAAAAAATGTATGGGTTTAAGAGTTCTAGGATCCATATTAGTTCATGTGCCTTATGGGTCTCAAATCTGAAATTTTATTGAATGAGGATTGTTTTCATTGTTAAAGGAAATCAAGAGAGGTAAGAGGAGCAAGAGAAAACACATTTTTAAATCCGATACCAAAACAAGCAAGGATTTCAAAGTGGGTATGGTTTTATAATAGAGTAAATGAGTCACTCATTGTTTTCTTTAAAATCAAGAAAGCTGAATGGTTTTAATTGCATTATGAATGTTGCATTTGTTTGCATTTGGTTGGCCGTGAAATTGTTGCATTTATTTTCTACATGAATTGTGTTCATGATTTATGAAAATGATTTCTTTTTGAAAAGATGCAAGATTATGAAATCAGTTTCAAGAATGTTTCTTTGAAATATCTCATGTGCATGAAAAACAAGTTTTCGACAAGATGCCATTTAAGGCAAACTATTTTAACTTCACAAATGACATGTTATGTGGGTTTGTGGTAGTTCCATAAGAATCATCATGTGCACGTTGACCCAAGAATAGGCTTCTCCCGCCTACCTGCAAGTGGCACAGAGCTCCTCTAAGGACTCCCTCAAGTTTACGACTACACAGGACCATTACATGGAAATGTGTAGTGCGTCATGAATTGGACATACCTGAACTATTATTGATGTGTTTATGTGTTTATGATTGCGACAAGTTCAAAGCATGCATGATTTATAAGTGCTCATGAACTGTTTGATTAAGTGATTGTGCTTTCTATGAGAAAGCATTACGATTTTCAAGTGAAAAATGATAAAGAATTTTTGAAAATGGTTTTGTTTGTTTCTCCTTTATAAAATTATCACCCACGAGCTTTAAGCTCACACCCTCCCAAATTCTGTCCCATTCAGGTGAAGAGCAGGAAAGTGAATAAGTCAAGAGTCAAGCCAAATCACTGCAGTCTGTGTATTTTGTTGGTTTCGAAGTTGGTTTATGTAACAATGCTTTATATGCATTTGAGAAATTATAGTCCTTGTAAACTTTGTAATTCGATTTATAATGTAAGGGGGATAGAAATTCTCACTAAAGCATTGTAAAACTATTATTTATCTTAAAGATGAATGAGATATATGTATGTTCTGCTTATGATTGTGACCATTTTTAAGTTTTCACATTGCATCTGTTGATCAAATGAGTTTGATGCGTTGGGAGGTAGTTGATGTTTATTGTTTATTGTTTCTGGTGTATTGTATTTTTGGAATTGAATAAATGGTGGTTGAAAAGATTTAAGTCTGCATTAAGTAAGGTAGAATGCAAGAAGGAAACAAAGACAAAGTTTATCGTACAGACGCAAAGGAGAAATATAGAGGAAGAATATCGTCTGTGATGACGTCACACACAAACGCAAGGGAAAAATATAGAGGAAGAGTATCATCTGTGATGAATTCATACACAGACGCAAATGAAATACAAACGCAAGAAACACAGACACAAGGAATCGTCTGTGAGGACACGCCATAACATAGACGATAGAAAGGCAGACGATAGAAAGGCAGACGATAGAAAGGCAGACAATAAAAAGGCAGACGATAGAACACAGACAATAAGAAGTCAAACCAAACGAAAGTCAAAGACAAACGATAGAACCCAGACGATAGAACACAGATGATAGAACACAGACGATAGCAAGTCAAACATAGGTGATAAGAAAGTCAAGGTTAGATGATAGGCAAGTCAGACGAAAGGAGACATAGACCATAGGCCAACCATAGACAATTCCAAGAAGGAGTTAAACCAGTATAATTGAACAGTTACTTAGTTGGAAATAAATCACATAATTTACTAATTAATGGGATTCAACAAGAAGTGATTATCAAGGATCAAGGAACAGTTAAGGATTTAGGCTCTAAGTACAAGTTAAGGGACAAAATGTTTGAAGAGGTCAAGACAAAGTTTCAAGTATGAGGATTGTCTTGGTGAGGGCACTCCACCTTTGTGGGATGTGTGTCCAGATGTCACTTAGGACATTGGACACGTGTCACGCAAGGGCGAGGTCCCAACACTTATGGTATCAGAGCGACTAGGTTGAGGTTCAGGTGAAGGACCAGGTTTAAGAATATCCGAAGCCTGAATTGGAAAGGATGAGACATGAAGTGTACATGCATTATTTTGAATGAAAACTTGCATTATTTGAATTGTGTTCATGATTTGAAATTGGCTTATACGAATTGAATTGCTTTGCACAATTTGAAAATGTTGTGCAAGAACTAAATATTTTATTGGTTTATATTGAAGGAGCGAGTATGCCGCCTCGAAGAAGAACTGAGGAGCTTTGACTCGATCCAGCTCTCGCCAAGGGAGCACGGATGAGTCCTATGTCCCACAAGATGCGGGGACACATGCTGCCCCTGATCCTGAGGCACCTAGTGTGCAACATGAGGTGCCTCCATCGCCTCCTCCTATGCCAGCCATGGATCCGCGGTTCTTTCAGGCCTTTGCTCAGGCTTTCACATATGCTATGGGCCAAGGGTCTCAAGTCCCTATGCAAGCTCCAGTGGAAAGGATTAGACAATATGATAAGCTCCACAAACATGGAGCTGTGGACTTCAATGGGACTACAAATCCTGAAGAGGCTGAGGCATGGTTGAAGAGGACCGAGAGGGTCCTAATTTAGATGAAGTTCTCGGATGAAGAGAAACTGGATTATACAGTTAGTTTGTTGCAGAGAGATGCACTCTACTGGTGGGAATCAGTGCCCCACAGTCAGGTTATGCCTCCAGTGTTGACATGGAGAGATTTTGTGAAGGTATTCAGGAAGAAGTACCTCTCAAGGGTGTACATACAAGACAAAGTCAAGGAGTTTCTGAACCTCACACAGAGGGACATAAGTGTGAGTGAATATGAATTGAAGTTCACCCAGCTTTCCTGGTATACAGCAAACATTGTGGCTAATGAAGAAGACAAGTGCCGCAAGTTTGAGGGAGGTCTTCATTTGGGAATTGAGGAGAAAGTCTTGATCCACAATTTCTGTGACTACTAGCAGTTGGTAGATGCTGCACTCCAGGCTGAGAAACTAGAGAATATAAAGAATGAGGTAAACAGGAAGAGGAAGAACAGGGAGCAGTTTTCCAAGAAGGGGACGAGTGCTCTAATGCTTGAGAGGAGTGTGAAAAGCTTCCATACACAGAGTAAGGTAGGGATTGGTGCTTCTGGTAAGGACAAGCAAGCAAGAACAGTATCAGTGCAAGCCTCAATAATAGGAGGCAATAGTAGGATGGGGAGGAGTAGATTCACAAATCCCCAATGTGTGCATTATGGGAAACTACACAAGGGAGAGTGTCTCAAGTTACTTAGAGCATGTTTTCGATGTAGAGAGAGGGGACACTTGATCAGAGATTGTCCCCAAGTACCAAGGCAAGAGGGATCACAGTTTCAAGCCCCAAGGAGAGCAGAAACAGTGGGAACCAGGCCAGTCACTGAGGTGGGTAGTCCTGAAGCTGCAAGGAAGGCTATTCCTCTAGGAAGGCCAAGGGGTCAAGCTCAGGCTCAGGCAAGAGTGTTTGCTATGACTAGAGAGGAAGCTGCAGCCACACCTGAAGTTGTCACGGGTGATAAGTTGATATTTTTATTTTTTTATTTGGTGGAAATTGTGTTTTTAATGCAAGATTTTTTCGGTGTTCCTGATGGATTTATTCTCTCCGTTATTTTGGACAGCTAAGGAAGGTTAGTCTGCTGAATTGTCGGATTATTTGGGTTTATCCGGAATATTTTTAAATGGAGTTCAAATTTATAAAGGCTGTGCTATCTTTTGGAAAGTCCCATCTGTTTTGGAAGGATTTCAGCAAACTAGCGAGAATCAAGGGGATGAATATTATCTCCTTATCATTTATTGGGTGGCAGATTTTCCTCTGTTTTTTTGGGGGGGAGACGTTCTTCTCTTTTATAAGGCAAGAGGGCTGTTGATTTGGGGAGAGAACATCATCAATCATCTATCGGCAGCAGATTTTATTTTTCTGGAGTTCAAAAACCAGCCATCGAAGGGGAGCAGGTCACGTCTTCGTTAGTGGAAAATAGCCATGAACGGCTAACTCTTGATTTCCAGCTAAAGGTCTAGTCGAAGTGTTGAGTTCTACGAGAGTGTTGTGAGATCTAAACATTCTTCTCTTGACTCATTCAGTTCTTCAATATTTGTTTGTTCCCTGCACTTATTGGTTATGGTGGATGATTATTTTCTGTTTGATTGAACAGTTTGGCCAATTGTTTAGTTAATTCGGATGATAAATTGCTAGTTAATGAGATCAAATACGTAATCGTTTGGTTGAGTTAATAATTGTAGCAAATAATATAACTTGATAAGAACCATATTTTCAGGTTATATTAAGGGAAACAAATAATCTAATTTGAATATACTACGCGTGTGGTTTATTAGTTAGGATCGGGTCTTTCTCATTTTTAGTGCTATCTACAAATTGAATTCTATACGCGAGTTAGGATTATTTGTTGGTAAGAGATTAATCAAAACTCATTGTCTTGTTTAATCTAATTTACGGAAAGATTAAGTTGTTAGAAGCGTTTTCAACAACTATAACTGGTCTATTGATTTAATTGGTGAGTTTATTTTTGCATCCATGATCGACACCCTTGAACTAACGCGGAGACAACCTTGGCTGGAATAAATTCTTAAATCGATTTTCTCTATTCTTATTTTTATAATCTCGTTCAGTTTCTCCATTTAAAAACCCCCCTTTTTATTTTTCTTTACTAAATTCTTCTAGTTTCAAAAGAATATTATTAATCTCTAGTCTCTGTGGGTTCGACCTTACTTGCCATTTTCTACAATTATTTTGTAACTTGGTAGTAGGACATTTTAATTGGTGGCTTCGACAACTATCAATTTTTGGCGCCGTTGCCGGGGACTAGCGCTAATTAATTTTATTCTTTGATGCCCAGATCTGATCGTACAGGTGAGCTTCAGTACGATATTGAGATAGAGAAGACAGCCAAACGATTGAGGAAAGAAACAAAACAGAAAAAGCAATCTTCTCTACCAAGTACCTCAACGCCAGAAGAGGTAATTGACCCTGAACTTTCAGAAAATTTCAGTGCATCTGAACAAGAAGAAGAGATGGCAGAAGAGAGGACGTTAAAGGAGTTGGCAACGCCCCTTGTTAATCAACCACCTCTTTGTATCACATACCCAGCTTTGGAAGCAGCGTTTGAGCTGAAATCAGGTTTAATTCATCTATTGCCCACTTTCAGAGGTTTGCCAAATGAAGACCCTCATAAACATCTTAAGGAATTTCACATAGTTTGCTCTACAATGAAGCCTCAAGGAATATCTGAAGACCAAATTAAATTAAGAGCTTTTCCATTCTCTTTAGCTGACACAGCAAAAGAATGGCTTTTTTATTTGCCTTCTGGATCCATTACGTCATGGACAGCCATGGTAAGAGTATTCCTAGATAAATTCTTTCCTGCCTCAAGAGCTGCTAGTATAAGGAGAGATATTTGTGGGAGTAGACAAAAGGATAACGAGACTCTCCATGAGTATTGGGAGAGATTTAAGAGAATGTGTGCAAGTTGCCCCCAACATGGAATTTCAGATCAGGCTTTGATTCAGTATTTTTATGAAGGGTTGTTGCCTATGGAGAGGCAAATGATGGATGCAGCCAGCGGTGGAGCAATTGAGAATAAAACACCTCAAGCCGCAAGAGATTTGATCTCTACAATGGCAGCCAATTCTCAACAATTTGGGGCTCGTCAAGAACCTTCAAGACGTGTCAATGAGGTAAATGTTTCTTCTCTAGAAAATAAAATTAACCAATTGACATCT
>JAOSBN010063124.1:0-13676 GCA_027563595.1 Erythroxylum suave | reverse complement strand
AATTGCATTCAATTCAATAAAATAGGAGTTCTAACAAAATAGTTCCAAAGCAATCCCTACAATGAAATTAGCCTAACATGGTCTCCATAGCATCATCAATATCAAATAAACCATCTTTACAAAGACTAGAGGGAATAGAAGTGACAAACAATTGAATATGAGAACTTCTCTTCTTTGACAAAATTTGGAATTTTGGTGTTGATGTGCTATTTTGCCTAATTTTGATGATGATTCTTGTCTTCAATCCTTCCTCGATGCTCCAAACACGTGTTCTTTACTCAAGGATGGTGTTTCTATAGGTGGGTGTCATCTTTCTTGAAGATGGAGGCTAAATGATGCTTTTATAGTCCAAAAAATGAAGCCTCATAAATTGCCTCGGATTACGATTCCCATGTTTGTGGGAAATTGTATGATTCCTATGAGTATGGGAACTGGTCACAGAAACTCCTCATTTCTTCTATAATTCCCACGTCCAGTGGGAATTTGCATGATTTCCACGAACGTGAGAATCGGGCGCAGAATCACTCTTCTTGTCTTCTCTTCTTTGATCTTTTGTTCAACCTCCAAGTTGCTCCCTCTTGTTTCCTACACAAGAAAGTCAATTCCTAACCTTAATTATCATCAAACACACAAGAACAACGATGGAAATCAAATTTAATGAAAACATACAAAATGAATCCTAAACTAAAACAATAAACAACAATTATGCTAGAAAATACATACCAAATTCCTATAAAAACATAACCTAATGCACACCTATCAACATACCCATAATTGAATCTTTGCTTGTCCTTAAGCAAAATAAATACAACCAATCAATTCTACCTCTTCATTTTCACAAAGATCAAAGCACACAATCCTTAAAATTCAAGTCAACTTAAATATCAAGTTAATGCACATATCACTACTACTTTTGTTGGATCGGAAACTAAAACATGCAAGACTTAGATAAAATGGTAGATTTCAAAACTTTTTTAGAAATCACAATATAGCAAAAGTGAAAACACCAAATGGTCATGCTTTAATATAATAAGAATAGTATAAGGAAAATAAATATAATAAGAACAAGATTGGAACTTTTTACCGACTCCTACGGCTTTGACTCCTCGCTGCTGTGTCCTCAATCAATCTGATTTACGACTTGTTCTTCTTGGATAGCTTGGTTATCAAGATCCTTTAGTGGGAAAGGAAAAGAAAAATGAAAGGAAGGAAAAGAAAAATGAAAGAGAGCATTCCTTTTTCTTTGTTCGGCAGGTTTGTGAAGAAAAAACTAGAAACTAAAAGTTACACATTCATTTTCGTAAAAGCTGGAAAATTGAATTGTGCCAAACCCAATTGTCCAACCCTTGGACGGTTTTGGAGAGAATGAAGAGATAGCCAAAATTCACGCACCATTCATTAGTATCAAAACTATTGAATTCTCTCCATCCAAGTCAAACACTTTGGACGACTTTTTTGAGAAACTGGAGAAATCCGCACCACTTCAAAAGGCTGCACGTTATCTATCCTTT
This sequence comes from Erythroxylum suave, assembly GCA_027563595.1. Taxonomy (NCBI): domain Eukaryota; kingdom Viridiplantae; phylum Streptophyta; class Magnoliopsida; order Malpighiales; family Erythroxylaceae; genus Erythroxylum; species Erythroxylum suave. Next base: position 12,165 of record JAOSBN010063124.1, on the reverse strand, counting down.
CGTCAAGAATGCAACTCCCACCTTCATTCATTTTTTAATCAATAAAGGTGCTGTCCGTTTTTGGTTTTAAAACAAGCATCAAAACCACTAAAAATTTAGCATCACCGAATTCATTGGGTGAGAGTGGATGTGACTAATGCACCATGCATTTAGCATTAGAAAATGCTGAAAATCTGATGCACTTCCATACAACACTTGTACGTTATCTTTATCCTTTAAAAGCCGTTAAACCATTCAATGAAAAGCATTACCAATTCGGTTTTGCTCCTTTTCTTTAATTTTAATTCAATTAATCTAATTAATTAAATAAAAACCCAGCCCAATATTAAATGTTCCTTTGGACTGATAATAAACAATTAATTAATGTAAGCTCAACATTTAATTATAGACCTAAGACCCAATTTAATTAATTTTTAATTAAATTGTCTGGTTTTATTGGACCAAATCTAATTCGTCCATTTCTCTCCAAGCTGTCTCATTTTCTTTCCGATAACTTCCGTTATTTTTCTTACTTTCCTTGATAATCTTCCCAGAAGCCAAGTGGGGAATCTAATTGGACTTAAATAATTTAACCTCCAATAAGCCCGGAATTAATTTAATCTCATTAAAATTAATTCCGACTCATTAACCAAATGTCATTCCACTAAAGATAATCGGTTGAACTCTTGAATTACTTAAATTATGAGAAACTGTGTTTCAAATAAGATGTCCAATTGCAAACCCTATTATAACCCTTATTATAGCCATACGTATAATAAAGGGTAAAATTGCTGTTTTGCCCTTATATTGTTTTTTCCTTCTAGATCTCCATTTTACATGATATGGTGATTAACACACAAGATCTCATCTTGGTGTTAAGACTTGATGGTTAGCTAGTCCATCAAACTCCTGGCACCAGTTTAATCACCAATCCCTATAAAACATCAAGAAGTGATGATATCACTATAAACTCTTTATTTGAGTGAATGTTCCCTGATACATGTTTCAATTAATAATTCCAACATACAAACACTAGATTAATACTTTGTAAAAATCCATACCGATCATATCAATAATTATAATGAAACATATATGAGTTCGCCACTCATCAAGATTGTGGTCCATAATAAGCAAATGCTAAAATGTATGTTTTAAGATTAAAGTAACTGCCTGCTTTATTCATTAAAACATACGTGATTCTAGATTCATTTAATAGTGCCATTATTGATAGTTAACTACTATCATAATATGAAACCCATTATTCCCTTGAAGTAAACTCTTTTACTTATATGGAGATAAATCGCAACACTACAGTCTAAACCATAATCAAGCGACCAACTTGATTATTTAACTGTGAATCAATTAATTTAGATTTTAATAATATACATGTTTCCCATACATCTCTATGTATATGTATATTACTTACAAAAGAATCTTGGTACCTTATGGCTAGATACATAATGCTCATAAAAACCAAACTCTTTTGTTTTATTAATAATAAATATTTTCATTATAAAAGTAACTGGAAGAAAATTAAGTTATAAGTAAATACACTTGCTTTCCAGGGCACTATATTTACATAACTCCAACAACTTTTTCATTAATGCATATAAGCAAACTCATAATTGGCACAATCACTCAAAGATAAGTAAAGAAGCAAAATTAAATTTCCTCACATTGTTCACTCATTTCTTTCAAGTGTTTAAGGGTTAGTTTTTCGCTCAAACTTCCTATAGGAAACTACATTACCAGGGGCTTGCTAATACATCAGTTCTCCTCTACAACGATTGCAAACATGAATAGATCAAAAGGACTTGTTTAGGGTTGTAATGTGGTAAAGGTCAAAGTGGGTTAAAAGAAAGGGAAAGAGGGGTAAGCACAAACATTAGTAAAGTAAAAAGCAAATAAAATTGGGATAATCAAAACATACTCTGAGCTGTACCAATATAACAATATTTTGCACTTATTGATGCTACTCACTTGTTCTCATATTTTATTTTATTTTATTTTTTTTCATTTTTTCATACATGGAAGAACTATGAATCAAAACTAGCACTGTGTACAATGTAGTCCCCATGCAGAAATATACTCGACTTGTCTTAGTAAAAATTTCACACAATCCCAACTAATGTTTTACTCAATACTCTACTAAGCTTGTGAAAAGGGTAGGATAATGGGGTTTAAAGTTTTAAAATTTCGGGTGTTTTCACAAACAAAAGGTTAAGGCTTAACAGGGGTAGCAAGGGATGATCAACGGGTAGGTCATTTAAGCCAAGGGTTAACACAAAAGGGCCCAGATCATCATTATTAAGCATGCATCCAGAAGACTCAAATCGATTCAAAGCAAGTTCTAAAGGTAGTAACCTATAGAAGTAAAACTCAACAAAGAAATGAAATGACTATAGATGGAGTCATATGGCTCAATCCTCACTTTGGCTAAAATGAAAAATCATTATGCATCTCTACACTACCTTATTATTCAAATGTTGATTTATGACTAAGCTTATGTAACTAACTACTTTTCATCACTCTATATGGTTCACTTTCCACTCAAGTAGCCTAAAATGAGTTCAAGCATGCATTCAATCTAATTCCAACTAACATGATAGAATCTTATGGCAATATTTATTAGAGTGACTCAAATGCGGTTACATTGCTGACATAAAGCACATATAATATACCTAAACATACATCCTATTCAACACAATTTTAAACAAAAATGCAAGTGAGAAATTTGATGTCACCTCCCCACACTTAAAGACCACATTGTCCTAAATGTGATAAGTTAACCCCTAAGTGAGTGAAACTGGAATTAAACCAAATAAAAATGAAAGCAACGCAAACAAAAGAAATTGGAACAAGCAAATGACATCAAACCAAACAAAAGAAAATGAATTCAAACCAAAATTAAAAGAAATTAAAACTAAACAAAAGATATAGCACACATAAATGATAAGAAACCAGATACACATGAAATGAAATGCAAGCACACATAAGAATCAACAAATTTTAAAAATGTTAAGGTAAGATGTGCATCTTCTTCTTTCAAATAAATTGAAAACAGGGCTCGATAAATTGCTGCTAAATTGGTTTTCCCTTTGCTAGAAACTTGAAAGCAGAGTTCATCAACCGGTTTCTGAACCCTCGTCGTCCTTGGTGGGAATTCCCAGGAACGTTGGAATTGATGATCCTCACAATTTCAAACCTTCTTCTAAGCTTATATGTATTCTCCATTTTCCCACATCCTATAAACACATCAAGATACTATCATCAACAAGAAATTTGAAAAGAAAACAAGTTAAAATTGAAACAAAGTCAAAGTAAACATCAATCCAACTCCAATTCAATATGGCCATAGCTAAGGAATCAATTGAATAAATAAACGAAAACAATAAAAAAGAAATAGGGTTCTACAGGTTACCTCCCATGCAATGCTTCTTTTAATGTCTGTAGCTGGATGCTCTTCCTTGGAAATTCAGCCAAGATCAATTATAAGCGACTTTCTTCCAACTTTTTCGTTCAATGTCGATTTTATAGCCTGTAAGTAAGCTAAAAATTGCAAAATGAACAGAAGGACATTATTGATAAAGTTAAGAAAACCAATTAATTTCATCAATGTCCTTTTCATCAATAAACTGTCAATAAAATAGGGAATAACGAAACTCCCTAAATCTTCCATAACAGTTTGTCATGTACAAAGGTAAGTTGCTTTCATTCTTTCTTAATCACCGTCATCTCCTCTACTTCTTCTACTTCACAAACAGAGACTTTCATAACTTCTTCAAACTCAATATTTGTTGTCATTTGTTCTTTGTTCGTTTTTCCTTCAAAAAATTTGAACATATTGTTGGATCAAAAATGAAAGAATGCAAGATTTGGTCAAATAGTAGATTTCCAAACTTTTCAAAAATGCAGTAGAAATAACATAACCAAATCAACATGTTTTAGCTATACATGATACGATATAAGGAAAATGATTTACATAAGAACAAGGCGGTAGAAATATACCGACTCCTTGCCACATCTTTGACTCCTCACTTTTGTATCCTCTCCTTTTTCAATGTATCCTCTCCTTATTGTTGTATCCCTACTAATCCGATTTACCACTTGTTCTTCTTGGACAACTTGATTAACAAGATCCTTTGGTGGAAAAGGAGAAGAAATATTTTTTAAGAGATTTTTCTTAGAAGAAAGAAGCCAAAAAATGAGACTATTCTAATTCAAGTTTTTTCTATGCATGCATAAGAGGAGAGTGTGAGTCAAAACACAAAATGCAAGAACAGTTCTCCCTCTCCTTGTCCATTTCAGTTATCGTGTAAGAAAGATGTGATGTGCATACATCATTCAATATATAATCAATCATAAACTAGCCAATAAATGAGACTCTTCTCATTTGTTTAAGATGGCTATACAAAAAGATCAATAACCTAAATGAGACCTTCTCATTTTCAGTTATGGATGAAAGAAGGAAGAAAAAATACATCCAATGCACCTCTTCCTTTCTTTAATGAAATGAATGCTAAAAGTTTACATTACATGCCATCATTAAAAGACAACTATTAAACCATTTAATGATAAGATCATTACTCCATTTAATGATGATAAAGTATGATAAAGGCCATCTTTAGCATCTGTTTGGTTAAGGTTTGTGGAGAGTGAATAAGTACTTTTTTCCACCGTAAAAGCTATTTTAAAGAAAAATGAGTGTTTGGCTGTAAAATCTAAAAGCACTTTTTAAATAAAAATGGCTTTTTTAGAAGCTAAAATATAACTTTTTAAGAAGCTAAAATTTGAAGTTTTCCAAAGAAAAATTCTACTAACAAAAGCTCTATTGATATAAGCCAATCCAAACAGGCACATAATTTAGTGATTCAATGCTAAATGTGCAGTTGCACATTTAAGTATAAAAAACAAAAATATGCCCTCTTTCTTTCTTTAATAACTTTGTTTTAATTTAATTAATGTAATTAATCAAATCAAACAAAAGTCAAGCTCGATATTAAATGTTCATTTGGGCTTCTAATTAAAGTAAGCCCAACATTCAATTATGGGTTTTAAAACCTCTATTTATATTTCTTACTTTACTTGATAACCTTCTTAGAAGCTAAATGGGGAATCTAATTGGACTTATATAATTCAATCTCCAATAAAGAATTAATTCCAGCTTATTAATCAAAAGTCATTCTAGCTTATAATGAAACGCATATGAGTTCACCACTCATCAAGATTGTGGTACGTAATAACAGAATGCTAAGGTCTATGTTTTAAGATTAAAGTAATGACCCACTTTATTCTTTAAAATGTACTTGATTCCATATTCATTTAATAGTGCCATTATGAATAGTCAACTACGATCATGATATGAAACTCATCATTCCCTTGAAGTAAACTCTTTTTCTTACACGGAGATAAATCAAAACACTACAGCCTAAACCATAATCAAATGACTAAATTAATTATTTAACTGTGAATAAACTAATTTAAATTCTAATAATATACATGTTTCCCATACATCTCCATGTATATGTATATTACTTAAAAAAAATCTTGGTACCTTATGACTAGATTTATACAATGCTCATAAAAATAAAACCAAACTCTTTTGTTTTACTAATAATAAATATTTTTCTTTACAAAAGTAAGTGGAAGAAAATTAAGTTATATGTAAATACACTTGCTTTCTAGGGCATTATATTTACATAACTCCAACAATCTCCCACTTGCCTTAAAGAAAGTTTGATGTATCCCTCATTCCCATCCCTACTATGTGACCCTTAAAACTCTTTTGAGACAATGTCTTTGTAAATGGATTAGCAAGGTTTTGCTCTGTGGGAATCTTTACCACATTCACCTCACCACTTTGTATTATCTCCCCTATGAGATGATACTTTCTCTCAACTTTTTTGGAAGATTTATGGCTCTGAGGTTCTTTAGAACTAGCCATTGCCCCACTATTATCACAATAAAGTGTAATGGGATTTTCTACCTTAGGAACTACCTCTAAATTATTCAAGAACTTTCGGAGCTAGACTGCTTCTTTTGCTGCTTCACAAGCAGCAAAATACTTAGCCTCCATTGTCGAATCAGCAACCTTAGATTGCTTGATACTCTTCCAGACTATGGCTCCACCCCCTAAAACAAATATAGAACTGTTGGATCAGAAAATAAAACATGCAAGATTTGGTTAAACAGTAGATTTCAAAACATTTTTAGAAATCAAAACATAATGGAAGCAAGATAACCAAATCAACATGCCAAGCCATACATGATACGGTGTATGGAAAAGAATTATAATAAAACAAGATGGAGATTATATTACTAACTCCTTTTGCTACAATTTTAACTCCTCGCTGTGCTATCCTCTCCTTCTTTAGGCTTGCTTTTGAATCCTTTCCTTTGTCAATGTATCCTCTTCTTATTGCTGTATCCTTAACCAATCTGATCTACCATTTGTTCTTCTTAGATAACTTGGTTAACAAGATCCATTGGTGGGAAAGGAGAAGAAATATTTGGAAGAGATTTTTCTTACAAGAAAGAAGCCAAAGATGAGACACACCTCATGCAAATTTCTGCGAACACATGCAAAAAAGGAGAGAGAGTCTAAAATGGAAGAACATGTCTCTTACACCTTGTCAATTTCAATTATGCATGAAAAGAAAGAAGAAGTGGAGAGCATTCAATGCCTCACTTCATTCTTTAATCAAACGTAAAGAAGCCATTAAATAAGTCTCTTCAATCCTTTTAAGATGGCTGTATGAAAAGACCAATAACCTAAAAGGACATGTCAATTTCAGTTTTAGTGATGAAAAAGGAAGATGATCCATCAAATGCACCTCTTTCAACTTTAATCAAATGAATGCTAAAAGGTTACAATACATGCCATCATTAAAAGACAACCATTAAACCATTTAATGGTAAGATCATTACTTCATTTAATGATGATAAAGCATGATAAATACCATGTTTATTTAGCAATTCAATGCTAAATGTGTGGCTGCACATTTAGCCCTAATAAAACCAAAATTTCACGGCCCATTTCTTTAAGAATTTTGTTTTTATTTAATTAGTCTAATTAATGAAATTAAACCAAAGTCTAGCCCATTTCTAAATGTTCATTTGGGCTTCTAATTAACCATTAATTAGTGCAAGTCCAAAATTCAATCATGGGCTTTAAAACCTCCACTTATATTTCTTACTTTGCTTGATAACCTTCCTTGAAGCTAAGTGGAGAATCTTATTGGACTTAGATAATTCAAGCACCAATAACCCCAGAATTAATTTAATCTCATTAGAATTAATTATAGCTTATTAACTAAATGCCATTCCAGTAAAGAAAATTAGTTGAACTTTTGATTACCAAATATTATGAGAACACATGTCTAATTGTGAACCCTATTATGAATCTTATTATAGTCATTCGCACAACAAAGGGTAAAATTACCATTTTGCCCTTATATTGGTTTTTCCTTCTAGATCTCCTGTTTTACTCTATATGATGATTAACACACAAGATCTCATCTTAGTGTTAAGACTTGATGGGTAACTAGTCCATCGAACTCCTGGCACCAGTTTAATCACCAATCGCCATAAAAACATCTAGAAGTGATGATATCGCTAAAAACTCTTTATTTGAGCGAATGTTTAATCACCAATCTCCATAAAACATCTAGAAGTGATGATATCGCTATAAACTCTTTATTTGAGTGAATGTTCTCTGATACATGTTTCGATTAATAATTCGAACATGCAGACACTGGATTTATACTCTGTAAAAATCCATTCTGATCATATCAAGAATTATAAAGAAACACATTTAAGTTCACCACTCATCAAGATTATAGTCCATAATAAGAAAATGCTAAAATGTATGTTTTATGATTAAAGTAACGGCCAAATTATTCATTAAAACATACATGAATAGATCAGTTCTAGGTGATATATTCCTCATTCCTATCCGTTCTAGGTGATACTTAAAGCTCTTTTGAGACAATGCCTTTGTGAACAGATCAGCCAGGTTTTGCTCTGTGGGAATCTTTACCACATTCACCTCCTCACGTTGTGTTATCTCCCTTATGAGATGATACTTTTGCTCAATATGTTTGGTAGCTTTGTGGTTCTGAGGTTTCATAGAGTTAGCCACTATCCCACTATTATCACAAAAAAGTGTAGTGGATTTTTCTGCCTCTAGAACTACCTCCAAATAATTTAGGAATTTGAGATGCTACACTGTTTCCTTTGCTGCTTCACAAGCAGCAACATACTCAGCCTCTATGGTCGAATCATCAATACAGGATTGCTTGACACTCCTTCAGACTATGACTCATCCTTCTAAAGATAGAAACAGAAGTTGATTTTCTTAAATCAACACCTGATTGGAAATCAAAATATGTATATCCTGTCAGAATAACATTACTTCCTGAGTAAACAAGCATTAAGTTCTTCGTCCTACAAAGATACGTAAGTATACACTTAACTGCAGTCCATTGCTCCATTCCTAGATTGGACTAAAATCTGCTTACCAGTCCCACTACATAACAGATATCCGGTCTAGTACAAAGCATTGCATATATTATGCTCCCAATTGCTGAAGCATATGGAATGTTACGCATGCATTTAACCTCCTCTTGGGTTTTAGGTGCTTATTCCTTTGAAAGGTTAATTACATGTCTAGTAGGTGTGAAACCCCTCTTGGAATCTTGTATGGCAAACTTATTGAGCATATTCTCAATGTAATTGAGATAAAGCTATCTGTTTGTTCTTATGATCCTTTATAAGTTTGATTCCTAGAACATAGTTGGCCTCTCCTAAATCCTTCATTGAAAACTGTTCATTCATCCATTCCTTAACTGTAGATAACATTGCCAAATCATTCCCAATGAGTAAAATGTCATCAACATATAGGATTGCCAAAGTAACCTTGCCTTCTTGTATTCTTTTATAAACACAAGGCTCATCTAGGCTTTGTATGAATCCATAGGTTTTGATGAACTTATCAAACCTAATGTTCTAAGACCTAGATGCTTACTTAAGTCCATAAATGGACCTTTGCAACTTGCATAACTTATGCTCATTACCTCGCTCAACAAAACCTTTTGGGTGGGCCATATAAATGGTCTCCTTAAGATTCCTATTAAGAAATATAGTCTTGACGTCCATTTTCCATATTTCATAATCGTAATAAGCTACTATGGCCAAAAGAATCCTGATGGACTTTAGCATGGCAACCAAAGAAAAAGTCTCCTCATAGTCTATACCCTCTTTTTGAGTATAACCCTTAGCTACCAATCTATCTTTAAAGGTCTCTACCTTTCCATCTGATCCTCTATTCTTTTTGTAGATCAATTTACACTCTACGACTTTTATACCTGGTGGTACATTTACAAGGAACTAGACTTCGTTAGTGTACATTGAATCAAATTCCGATTGCATTGTGTTAAGCCATTTTTTTTTGCATCAGCATCTTTAATAACCTGTGCATATGTAATGGGATTCTTTTTTTTTTTTAGTTTGAGATGGAAATTAAGCCTTCTCCTAGAACTAGATACCTATCTGGCTGTTTCACAACCCTTCACTACATCTAGGCACTACTACTTGATGTTTAGGTTGCTCTTCTGATTCAGCTCTTGAATCCATTTCGACATCTTGTTCTGTCTTGAATTGGATGAAATAGCTAAATCCTTTACTACTATTTCATTTCTTCCTTTGTGATTTCTCACAAATTCTTCCTCTATGAAGGTTGCATTTGTTGACAAAAATACCTTCCTATCCTGAGGATTGTAAAAATAGTACCCTCAAGTACCCATAGGATATCCTACAAACAAACATACTTCTAACCTTAGTTCCATCTTTACAGATTTAGGCCTTAGAACATGGGCTGGGTAGCCCCAAGTCCTCAGGTGCAGTAATGAAGGCACTCTACTGGTCCACAACTCCCTAGGTGTTTTAGACACCGATTTGGATGGAGGCATATCCCTAGAATGATTCTGGAAGGCTAGCATAGTCATCAACGATCTTACCATTTCCAATAGAGTCCTATTCCTCCTTTTAGCTAAACCATTCTATTGAGGTGTTTGAGGAGCTGAAAAGTTGGAAACAATTCCATTGTCAATTAGAAATTATTGGAACTCTTTAGATAAATACTCACCACCTCGATTCGATCTAAGTTGTTTTAATGACTTGCCTAGCTGCTTCTCAGCTTCAGCTTTGAATTCTTTGAACTTTCAAAGGATTCACTCTTTTTATGCATCAAATACAAATAACTATGTCTTGAGTAATCATCTATAAAGGTTATGAAGTATTCATAACCTCCTCTAGTTTGTACATTCATGGGCCCACACACATCTGTATGTACTAGGTCTAATGTAGATTTAGACCTGCTTCGTTTAGAAGGAAATGAGGCCTTGGTCATTTTTCCTCCAATATAAGATTCACAGGTAGGTAATGGATCATTATCCAAGCCTATAAGTATCCCTTCTTTTACTAATCTATCAAGTCTTTTCTGATTGATATGACCCATTCTTAAGTGCCACAGATATTTTGAATTAATGCTAGAGTTATTGAAATGTCTTGGTTTTAATAATTCTATGGTATTTAGTGAGCCTTTTGATAGGTTATATAAAGAAATTTTTTTGTTTAATTGTTTAATTACAAATAAAATCCTTATTCTCATATATTGAAACCACATTTTCAAAATATAAGGAATAACCAGACTTTATTAAACAAAAAACGGAAATCATATTCCTTACAATCATTGGAATGTAGTAAACATCCTCTAAATATAACCTATAACTACTAGGAAAATCTAAGATAAGAACTCCCACTGATTCTGCCAAAATATAGGATCCATTTGCTATCTTGACTTGAAATTGGCCTTTAAGTATTTTTTTTCTTTGCTGGAACCCCTGTAAAGAATTACAAACATGGTTAGTAGCTCCAGAGTCTAATATCCAAAAATCAGATGATTCTGCCACATTTCTAGTTCCTAACAAACTTAGGAAACCCATAACTTATTTGCTTTTAAGGGACTCAAGGTAGACTGCATAGCTTTTTTTCCAGTGGCCCATCTTACCACAGTGGACACATTTTCCTTTGGTTTCCACTTTGGCCTTGTTTTTTATATGATGGGCTTTGACCGCCTTCTTTTTCACTGGACCTTTCTTCTTCTACTTGCCTTTTCCTTTGGACTTGGAAGAAGATGTTACATCTCCTCGAGCCCAATAGCCTTGATATTCAATTTCTCCTCCGTATTTTGGAGGGTATTTGCGAACTCACTCAAGGTATAATCCTTGGTTTGAGCTCAAAATCCAATTTAAATTGCTGAAATGAAGAGTTTAAGCTATTGATGATCATAATCATCTGCGTTTCTACATTCGTATCAGCCCCAAGCATCTCAGCGTTTGTAACCGCAGAGATTACCTAATGCATGTAATTCCGCACCAGTTCACCAGGTTTTTTTTTCTGAGATTATAAAATGACTAGATACCTTTCACCCTAGCAAACCTAGTCCTCACACCAAACATCTCATGTAGGCGATGGACCATTGCACTTGCAGTTTTCATGTATGTAATTTGCTTTTACAACATTTCACTAACGAAAGCTAGAATATAGCTTATTTTGCAAACCCTATTATGAATCTTATTACAGTCATTCGCATAATAAAGGGTTACCGTTTTGCCCTTATATTGGTTTTTCCTTCTAGATCCTCTAGCTTACTCTATATGGTGATTAACACACAAGATCTCATCTTCGTGCTAAGACTTGATAGGTAGCTAGTCCATCAAACTTCTGGCACTAGTTTAATCACCAATCTAGACTTGATGATATCACTATAGGAACCTGGCTCTGATACTAATTGTTGGATTGGGAAAAGAAAGGATGTCATATTTGGAGAACCGATAGATTTCAAAACTTTTTAGAAATCTTATTTGTAGCGGAAGCAATATAACCAAATCATCATGCCAATCTAAACATGATACGGTATAAGGATAATAATAAACATAAACAAGATAGTGATATTATCGACTCCTTTGCTACAGCTTTAATTTCTCGCTGCGCTATCCTCTACTTCTTCTTGTATCCAAAGCCTTTGCTTTTGAATCCTTTTCTTTGTCAATCTATTGTCTCCTTGTTGTTGTATCCTCAACCAATTTGATTTACCTCTTTTTCTTCCAGGACAACTTGGTTAAC
>JAOSBN010063063.1:0-13677 GCA_027563595.1 Erythroxylum suave | reverse complement strand
ATATTATGTAAATATGAAAAATAAAAAAATTTTAAAAAGCATAAATACATATATGCATAATATACATATGTTGTAAACATAAAAAATAAAATAAAAATTTTATAATTTATTAATTTTATAAAATAAAACAACAATTTTTTAAATTTTTTTATAAAAATTTAAAAATTTATTAAAAGATCGAGCCAAAACGGCTCGATGGGCGGCTCGTGGCCCCGGCGGGCTAGGTGGGTTGGGCCATAGGCCTCTCCGCGGGTCGCCCCATCGACGGGCCATTTCGGCCCACCCGAGCCGTTGACCGAAATGGCCCGATGATATTTTTCAATGGGTCGGCCCGGCCCATTGACATCCCTACTTATGACACAAAATTTAAGGACGAGGGAAAATAGAATTCCTTTGGCTTCAAAATTTCTTGAAAATAGAATTTCATTAAATTTAGACATTTGTGAAAGTAGAGTTACACTTGCTTTGACCTTCTTATATGGAACTCTAATATGTAAATACCTTAATAAGGGGTTTGGTTAAGGTTGTCAAATTATTGCCCTTATATATCTTTTCCACATTAATAAAAGAATTATATCTCGTTACTTGTGGATGTAAATCACATGTCAGCCGAATTATGTAAATCATATATGTTTGCTTCATTATTTTTGTCCTTATATAGCTTTCATTTGCGAAAAAATTAGTATCAAAGCAATTAATATCTCAATAATAGGTATCAAAGCTAGAGTTTGCTGTCAAAATGTCTTTTCACAAATTTGATATTAAGAAATTCAATAGATCGAATGATTTAACTCTATAAAAAGTGAAGAATGAGGGCTATTCTTATTTAGTAGGGATGTGTAGCAACGTTGAAAGGAAAAGAAAAATTATAATAGAATTTGACATTGTCAAAGAAGGAAGAGACTACAACAGCGGGAGCTTTTGGCGACGAATATTATTGTCACTAAAAGCCAAAAATTCATCGCCAATACTTTCTATGGATGACAAAAATTTGTTGTAGAAATTGTCGCAAAATTTCAGTAGCAAAATATTATTAGCGACGTTTTTACGATATCATCTAAAATCATATCTTACTCTGATCTCAAATACATTGCGTAAAGTAATAGGGGAAGAAAAGGAAAATCATCACAAAAGATAATTTAGGACGCTTTCTTTTCGTGGCTAAAAGTTATTAGCTGTGTTACCTTATTTGTAGGTAACAATAATTTGCAATGTTTTTTGTTTAATAGAAAATTAGATTTGGCGACAATTTTCCGAACATAGGTAAAAGTTTCGTGGCGATGATGAACCAATTGGCTTAGACTCATAACCAAGGCCTTTGATGTACCTTGATCTTGTACTAAAGACGGTTTTGCAAATCTCATATACTTTTGGCTCATTTTCGTCAGACAATAATCTTTGCAACAACTCCTGCACCTTATTCTAAAAAATAACAAACAAAATAAATATTTCTTTCAAATATTATTAGTTAGTACTACATAAATAAATAAGTGTAAAAATTAAACAAATTTTTATACTTACATAATTATTCTATAGCCTTCACCTTCTTGTAGTGTGTAGGTTGTAGAGTGTGATCCTATCACGCTCTTCTCCATGTAGTTCCTTCTTATACTGTTTATGGAAAAAAAGATTTAAACATAATAAATAATATTTTATTTACTGATATAATTAAGCAAAGAACTTACAAATTGATTTTGTATGTCAATAAATGACTTGGAGCCTTGGTTATAAGGACTTTTCATTTTTCCTCTATTTATGTTGGCTTTCTCACAATTCTCTTAAATAAAGAAAAGAAATAGTTATTAAATTGTGGAACAAGATTAATTGAAGCAAATGTAAAGAGAAAGAAGACAAAACTTAACGTTGATAGAGGACCAATAATCACACATTTGGCTCCAATTTTTTAGAGTCACCCGCTTGGGAACATGTCTCCTTGTCTCCTCATCCAAAAGAAAAGATTTGTAATATTTATGTAGTCGATAATGATGATATTTGGTCCTTTGTTTCAATAGTGGACTCACACAACTTGACACTTTAGGGTTCTCGATATTGACGATTTTGAGCTTCTTCTATGAACAACAAGTAAAAGTGAAATTAGTCTTTAAATAAGTTAAAATGCATATAATTAAATAAATTAAAAATTTATCGAAACTTTGTATAAAGCATTCTATAAAAAGTTATCTTCCTTCAACTTCTTGACATGTTGAAGACAAGGCAATTCAATCTTAATAATGACGCCTGACTCACTGGACAATTTTGTGAATTGGATCTTATCAACAGGATAATCTTGCTAGGTGTCAATATAAGAGAACAACGTGTTGTTCATTGTAACATTCATACATTGCAACTTAGAACCTTTAATGATAGCTTTATTTCTTTTTCTGATGTCAATATTGGAACCTGACCAAAAAAAAACAAAAAACACATTAAACATGTAAAGATATATTTGAGGATAAGTGTAGTTATAGGTGTAAATATTCACAAACCTGAAGATCCCTGAGCACTAGTTGAGGAAGATGGAGGTTGTTGTTGACTGGCTTCATTGGTTGATGAAGTTTGTTGTTGTTGTTAGATAGGGTCAAATTGATCTGGTTATTGTAGGAGAGGAACATCTTTGCTAGTTGCCACCTTCTTTCCCTTATTTCATCTATGTGCCATTATATTAAATATCTATAATGATTTCTTAATGATTGTCCACTATAAAATATTGTTAAATTATTTCTCTATGATTTTCCAATATAAGATAAAAATAATTAGAATAACAACATAAAGAACTTGTCAATTTTTCCTTAAATCATTTTGAAGCATTTGAGAAAACATTAACAAATCATAATCAAACATGATTGGAACCAATGGGAACTGTAAGCATTTTTTCCTTTTAGTTATTCTTTGTTCTTATTACTTATTTCTTCTTGTACTAATTTTTTTGTTGTGACCCCTAAAGGCTTCTAGGTCGGGAACTTGTTACTATTTTGTATTAACTCCTACTATAGAAATATATTATTCAATTTTCAAAGAAAAAGAAGATGATTGGATCTTTGGCCCCACAATTTGAATCACATTATAAACATTTTTTACATGTTCAGTTCATTATTTGTCAAAAGAAACAATGTATAACTTCAAAACTTTACAAAACTTAACTTTTCTTTATCTATAAATAACATATCCAACAAATATAAAGAAAATTTGAATCATATTTTTGAAATTAGCATTAATATGGTTGTAGTTTCTCTCAATAAGGAATTAGTTACATGTATTGGTACTATTGTTACCAACTCTTTACAAATTTTATTAGATGCTTATAAAATGAAAGTTAATAAGTAAGCTTTGACTTATTTAGTGATGTGCATTTCATACAAGGGAGACATTTTTGCCTCAATCAACATAGTAATAAGAAGTGCTTAAACCAACATAGTTATAAGAAGTGCTTCAATGATCTCTTATGAACAAAGTTATACATACGTCACAACATTTAAAAGATAAATGAATTAAGCATAATGAAATACATTGCTTTTACAAAATGAAGAATAATAAAATACATTAATTTTATAAAATGAAGCATAATGAAATATAAAAGGAAGCATAATAAAATACATTACCTTTATAAAATGAAGCATAATGATATACAAAAAGAAACATAAAAAAATACATTACTTTTACAAAATGAAGCATAATGAAATACATAACTCTTAAAAAATGAAGCACAATGAAATACATTACTATTACAATATGAAGCATAATGAATCGCTTTTACGAAATGGCTAATCATAAGTTAATTAAAATGGTGGCTTGTCAGTTTTTAAACAATATAAACAACAATCCCATATAAACAACAATTTTTTTTACCTTTAATCATCATGATCATCATTTTAAAAATCATCATCATTAATTACATTACGATTTGACTCTTCATCATTATTATATTTGAGTAAAGTATCATCATGTCATAAAATCCATCCTCAATATAGTCTCCATCTCTTTCGATGATAAGATTGGCTTGTAATTCATCCACTTGTACTATATTAGGATCAACATCTATCCTATGAAAAGATGATATATCTGCATTTCGAATGGCTTCATTATTCACCTCTAACTAAATCTCTTAATATACTGCATCACCAACCTCCAAAAATCAAAGAGATTTTAGTGTTGAAATTTTAAATAACCTTCCAATTTCTACCCAATACAGTATCGTTAAGGTAGATAACTTGCTTTACTCAACTTGCAAGGACAAAAAGGTCATTATCATACTATGTCTTACTAACATTGATGCTAGTAATATTCCTATTCACCTTTATGTCAGCAAGATTAAACAATTTACTCTTAAATAGAACAACTTTTTATCCTTGATATAATGCAACTCTATTATTTCAGAGATGACACCATAGAAGTTAATAAAATTATCGTCATGACATTCCTTAAAAACAACCCCATAATTTGGGCTTCTATGTTGACTGTCTCGATCTTCTATGTGAAATCTAACCCTATTAACAATGCATCCTATATATTTTTTTCCACACATATAAGGACCACATGCTAAAGAATATAATCCAGTTGTTGCCTTTTGCATGTTACAATTATGTAACTGTATTATCTGTACAAAAGACGAAATTAGAAGTTCATCTGACAAACAAAATGTTGTGTGTTCATAATATTCCATCAATATATAGCTTACTCGAGTCCTAAACCGTGATAAGAACTTAAGCTTATGTCTTTCTTCAGCATTAAAAATCCCTTTGCTTTCAGTCGATTCTTTGTGCTCTCTATTTTAAAAAGTAAATTGAGATCAGGAAATATAGATTGAATGAAAAGATTGAACTATGAAAATTTGATTCAAAAGTAATATATATACTCCATACATATGTCAACTTCCTAGCAATTGCTCAAAATATACTGATGAGTAATTTCAAATTTGTCTTTAGTTAACTCGATATATTTTTTGACACCAATTAACCTAACCTTTTGGGAGAAAATTGGCAACTCATCTGGTTTATTAAATCTTGTCTTGACATCATTTAGGTATATCGAACAAAATTTCAAGCATTTATTCATTATTTGAGCCTTTACAATAGAGTAATGCCCCAACATATACCCTGGAAGTATTATAGCATGTCTAGGGTGTATTAAAAGGTGAACATAATGAATTAGGCACATCTTAATAAGAGATGTAAAGTTACCTAATGTAAAAGAAAAGGGTAAATGGATAATTTGTTTGCTTCGGCATAGACATACATACTTAGATGTGAAATAAGTACGGAAATTTTTGATATGTTTGCTCAGATTTAAGAATGTGATGTGAGGGGAATTGATAAATCAAGCATTCCATAATTAAATGGGATGTTTTTTTGGTTAAATTGGATGTATTTTTATGTTGCTTTTGCACGATAAGACAGAAGTTAGATGATTTGGGATATGTACCTCATTGAATGGATAGGTTCCTTTTAATAGACTTCTGTAATTTGCCCATATCATGTTTTGTATACCTTCAAATTGGATTATTCCAATTTTAAATTAATCTAGAGGCACACATTAAAACTTTCATGAAGGAACCAAAATTTGATTCTGCCTCTAAGATTTTTGAATTCTAGTTTGAAGTTGAGTTATGGCTGTTGTTCTTGTTTTTGAACAACTTGTAGTTTTCGGGGTATAAATCCCTATATAATCAACCATATTGCATGAAATTTATGTCATCAGAAAATTAAGACATAGGGGAATGAAACTAATTGATAAGATCATAGGCACATGTGGGAATTAAAGGAAGAAGAAGGATCAGTACGTAATTTTCCTAAAGTCAATTCATGGGTCGATAAAATTAAAGCATATGCGTCTAATGGAATTGTAACACATGGTCTAATAGAATTATAACACATGGTCAAATATAATTGTACACATGGTCTAATAGCATCGCAACACATGGTTTAATAGAATTCTAACATATGGTCCAATAGCATCGCAACACATGATCTAATAGAATTGTAACACATGGTCCAATAGAATTGTAACACATGGTCCAATAGGATTGTGCGTCTAAAACTAGAAAATTCATGAAAAGGCATATGGAGAGGGGAGATGGGTGAAAATTTGATGGATTAACTTTATGTTTCTCTCCTCTCCATTTCAGTTTCTTTATCCCATCATTTTTCACATGGTGATTCAAACAAAACCAAAGAGAAAGGGAAGGAAAAGCTCTAGAAAAACTACTTTTCCAATTTTAAGGTTTGGGACTTCACTTAGTTGATTTATGTATTTGTGTATAATTGAATGGATATAAATATTCACTTGGATGTGGAATTGTTTCTGGGACATTGCTTTGTTGTTATCTTCGATAGAATTGGTTGAATATAACAAGAGATCATTGTGTAGTGGAATTCTATCTAGGGTCTATTTGAATTAGTAACATTTGTTGAGTCATATCTCAGCCTAACGATCACCAAATTGTTTGATTTTAGTTTCATATGAAACCTAAGACATAAAGCTAAATATCTTTAGAAGAGAGACTCTGACTTAATTCTGGCTCTATGACCTTGGAACTTGAGATCGAAAAGGACAACCTGATGTTGCCCCTGTTTTGGAGCAGCTTATGATATTTTTCTTATATCTCATGATTTAGAAGTTTGAATGGTCTTATTATTGGTGCTATAGAAACTTAAGACATAGAGGAACATTTGTCTAGAATAACTTATTGTCTAAAAACATCAATTTCTAGCTCAAAGTGGCCATACAAATATGATCCGAAATCTGCCAAAAGAAATCTGGAACAAGTGCAAGAAAAGAATCGTGGGCATGGTTTTTACCATGAAGGTTGAATAACATTTGGATTTGTAATTAAAATAATAACTTAAGGAAGGTGTTATTTAATAACAAAGTATCTATTTTGGAACTAATAAGCAATTAAAGGAATGAAGTCTAGTTATCAATGTTAATGTGATTTAAAGAACAAGTGTAATGTGTTAGTTATGAATGTTTGTGAATTGGGAACTTGTATGATTACATATTATGTGTAATTACTTAATGAATTCATTGTTGCATGATTACAAATGTTTATGTTCACAAGGCATGTTAATTTTGATTAATTGTGAATGAATATATCCTATGTGAGCTTAATGGAATAAGTCATATGATATGCATTAATATTTTTGCATAAAATTCTGAAATTTGAAATAGTTTGTTTTAAAAATGCTGAGCCCCAGTTGTAGGTAAATAGGCATGCCTAGAAGGGTTAGCAGCTGCTTCTGTAATCAGAAACTAAGGTGTCTTCTGTAACCATACACTAAGGTGTCTTCTTTACCAGGCACTCCGGTGTCTTCTGATTTTAGACACTTTTGTGTCTTCTGTTTTAGAGACTTAACTCTCTTCCGTTTAAGATACCAAACATGGTATCTTATGTTTTGATCCCACTACCCGCTTTTATAAAAAGAATTAGTAGGCTAATTTGTTTTGTATTTTGTTACATGCTTAGTTCTATTATAATCAATCTTTATTCTAAAATAACTAAGTTATGTTATGATATAATATATAGATAAGTTTTATTTTGGTACTTTAAAGTTTAGTTTTGAAATTTGGATATTATGTTCTGATGCTTGTAAGTTTTGCTCTGAAGTAAATGTATCCTGTTTTGATTTGGAATATTCTGTTCTGATATACATATTGTTTGGATTGTGCTTTTATATACACAATTAAAGATTTTTTGAAATGTGATCTGATTTTATATATGTGAATATTAGACGACTGCTAGAAATCAGTCTCCAAATCATATTTTGTTTAGTTATTCCCTAATAAGTTTTATGCTTAGCACGGTAGTTTTGCCTCCGTCTAGGTTTTGATAAGAAGGTTTACAGGTTAGGACAAAGACAACTGCAATGGTCAAAGAAAGATGTGATTTGTTTTGACAAGATGTACATTTGAGTTTGCTTTTGTGATGTAGTTAATGTCTTGTATTTTGATGTAAATGGTTTGTAATAATGTTAATACAATTTGGTTTTGGATTTGAGGCTTGTATATAATAAGTACCATGTATACGTTATGTTTTGAATATGATCTAATCAATAATAAATGAAATGTTGTTCTTGAGTTTCTGAAAATGTGTTTAGTATGTTTTGGTTTATTTTAGTTCTTTGTTTATAGCATCTACGTATACTTTTAGGGGGTAAGTGGGTGTTACACTTCAAGTTGAGCTCTACTATGCACATAACACTTAAGAGAGCATAAAAACCTAAACAAAATATAAAACATTAACAATTGTTACTAGCTAATAACTTTTAAAAATAAGTATAAGTTATATAAATTACCGTTTAATGGGGAATATGAAGTAAATCACTTGTTAATATAGAAATCACTTATAATATGTAAAATAAACAAGAAGGGGGATTGAATTGTGTAAAATTGTCTAAGATAGTTATCTTTATAATCTTCTTGGTTTTCTTGAGAACTCAGACGATTACAAAACAATGCACTTAATTTGTTAGAGTAATGCAACAACGAAAATAATATCATTTTCTTGTAACTATAGAAATTAAAGAGATAAGGGTTAGAGAATATGACATTATAGTTTATACTGGTTCACCCTTAACCTTTGGGCTACGTCTAGTCCTCAGAGTTTATCTGAGATTTCACTATCTCTTCATTTTTACAAGTATTATTTCTTCTCTCTTAGAGCCTCTTTAGGTCTCTTTCACAAAGTATTCTTTATTTATTATCTTAGCCTCTTTAGGCTCTAGCCTTTCTTTCACTAGAAAAGATACTGTTTGAGCTTTTCTAAACTCATGCTACAAGTGTTTTTGATCTTTATCTTTCTTCTTTTCACTCAAGATTTTTTTATAAAGTAAATGAATAGTAAAAGTTATTTTGTCTATGACTACACTAATATTTATAATCTAATTCACCAACAGTCTTCTTGAAAAAAAACCGCTTGTAGAATCTTCAGAGATTTGTTGTTAGTTGAGTCCTGTAACTACCTCCAACTAACTAACTGTCGCTGTAGATTATATCATCTTAATTTAAGTTGTATGCTTTGTCTTATATCTTCGCATCGTCTTATGACTTCATATCATTCTATGTCTGCGCATCGTCTTATGTCTCCACATCGTCTTATGACTTTGTATCATCTTATGACTGTGCATCGTCTTATGACTTCGCATCGTCTTATGACTTTGTATCGTCTTATGGCTATGCATTGTCTTATGACTGTGTATTGTCTTATGTCTGCACATCTTCTTATGACTTCGTATCTACACACTTAATAAACACATCAAAATAGTTCTATTATTATGATTATTTGACTTTCATCAAAATCAATAAAAGAATTGAAGTCTTCTTGACTTAACAATCTCCCCCTTTTTTATGATAACAAATAATCATAATATTAGAAGATAAAAAATTATTAAACCGAATAACAATAGTATTCAAACAAATAATATTTAGACAAACAATATCTTTATTCAGATGATTGATGTAACATATTTAGTGTGTATAACAAAAAAAATTTCTTTCCTTTCCTTTCTACTCTTCTCCCCCTATTTGTTATTAATAAAAAAGAATATCACCTCAGATGCTTCAAAATTTCAGAAAACATATTTTGAATGTCAGCAGGGATTATTTTGAGGTCTTGTTCAATGGAAACACGTAAAAATGCTACTTCCTAATCAAGATCACCCACTGAGTCTCTTAGTTCATCAACCTTAGTATCTATTTCTTCAATGTGTTTAGCTAAGGCTTCTTGAACTTCCTTCTGCTTTTGACTATCTTCAGTCTAATCGATGAAATTCTTCAAGAGCTTCAAATTAACGGTAGGATGTTATAGCTTTTCACTTAGTGGATGAAGATACTCAGAGATAGATGGCTTTTTGATTGAGCCATCTAATTCAATAATTGTTACAGACGGTAATCAGAAAGATTGTGTTTGGTGAGAAATGTCAAGATCATCAGGTTTGGGTAGTTTGAAAATTGGTTTTCCTAGAAAGTGTAGAATATCTTTAACTGAAGGAATGAAACCTAATAGAATGAATAATTAGGTGTACAAAGGTTTCTAAGTAGAAATTGATACCTTCAATTGAGATACTTTTGTACCTTGAATATTTCATCTTGAGTAGGTGCGTCAAAGTTATTTCCTGATGGCCTTGATATGTGGTGTCAAATATAGACACTTCCAAGTTGAGCTGCACGACACACATCGTCTATATTCTTCATCGCCACTTGAATTTCTTCTTCCATGAGGTCATCTTCTTGTCTCTCAAGGAATTTCTTCTTCTTTCCTTTGGCTTTACTGTGTACTAGTGTTAGACATCTTGGTTGCACATCTAGTACAATCTTTATTGTTGTTCTATTTTTTAATGGGTAGATGGTGTAAGGACTCTTCATCATCTTCAATGGATATGGTTTTGATTTTTCATCTCGCAGAATACTATACAATCTTCTTTCTTCAAGGCTTAGAAAATGTATCATCTGATCGCTTACTGTTACAGGTTCAACTTGAACCTTAACTTTCTGTATAGAAGGTTCTCTTATGATCACTGAACCTGTATTGCGATCAGGAATTGATTCTTCTCTTATCCTCATCTTCAAGTCTTCTTTCTTCATTAGTTGCAGGGGATTATAAATAATTTGCTACGTTTTCATGGTCTGTGTCTTCTGTTGAACATCAGACGATGAAACCTTCCTTTTCTGAGTCGGTCTCGTCTTCTTTAGTTGTTCTATTGGCTTAGAAGAAAGATGTTGTTGAGACTTCTTCTGCTTAAATACTATTTTCCTTTTTATCTCTATCTCTCTAGACGGTTGTACTGACTGTGTCTGAGGGATAGAGACAATTTCTTTGGTAGGTTGTTCTTATTGTTGTTGTTGTTGCTTCGTTGCAATTTCAGAACCTTGACCAAGAATTAGAGTTTTTTTGCTTTTTCTGTTCTTGTTATCGTAAGATCATCAGTCTTGGTGACCACCTTGATTTCTCAGGTTTTTCTGATTGGAGCATCTCAGCCTTCCTCTTTAAAGACACTTTATGAGTTGGTTGTTGAACTGAGCTTTCCTTCCTTTCAGGAATCATCTTGGCTTGTAGTGGCTTATAAGACGATTGTTCACTTTTTACTTCTACTGAGATTCTTCTAGACTACTGAGATTTTGCTTGTAGTCTAGATGAAACATCTTCTTTCCTACTTCATCTGATTGAAAGCTCCCCTTTAGACTGTGCTTTAGGTGTGAACTCCTTATATGTTTCAGCTTTAGTCTTGATCCCCATTTTGAGAAAGTAGAGGAATTGATAACACTCTTAATATTCAGCTTTACTCTATTTCCTCTATCAAATAGTATTCTAGATTCTTTGAAGATTCTTATCAACAACATACCGTAAGGTAATGAACCACTCTTCTGGTTATAATCCTCCTTAGCCTTTATCATGTATTTCAGGATCTAACTTGGAAGATTAATAGAATAGTGAGTGAGAAGATGCAATAGACAATGTTCATCATTCATTGTCACCAAATCGTTTGATCCTGATCTTAGTAAAATACAGTGATGAAGAATTGAGTGAAGAACCCTAGCCTTTGGAATTAGGTTTGAAGACTTCCTGACTCCTGGATTACTCAATCCATGTAGTTGTTGATTGATGTTATCTTCATTCCAAACAATTCCTTTTGTATTGGTGAGCAGTTTGCTACTTTATTTGGACATTCAGTAGCCCTCACAATAGACTCTTGTGTGATAATCATCGACAACCTATCTACCTTTGATGTCAAGGTATCATCTACCACCTTTGCATTCTTCCAGAACTCATATACTTCATTTGGATACATTGTATCTTGGATTTTGAAGAAATTTTCCAAACCAATTACTTTGATCTCAGGTTTGATATCCATTCGATCATCCATTAAAGAACTGAAATCGATGAGTCTCCCATAAACAAGAAATTTTGACATTCTTCTAATTTGTAATGAATAAACACTAAACACAGAGATGTATTTTGCTTAAAAGAGCAAGGTTAGCATATGGAAGATATTGAAAGAGGAATATGAAATGAAAGTGAGAAAGATTTAATGAACAGAAGATTGAATCATTTTGTTGAGAGCAACCTTGAAGCAAGTCAGTAACTAAGAATTCTAGAATGACAAGTGTTTTAGGTATTAGAGAACTTCATTTTATAAACACTCTCAAAAAGTTACCGTTTGTAACATCTGTGACTGATCCACAGGTAATCATAAGATTGATACTACCGAGTGAAAGTTACCGTTACTATTCATTCTTAAGAACTTACGACTTTTCTGCTTCACGAGGGCGTATCGTCTGGGTCATGGAGTTTCAGACGAATGGTAATTTAACATTACCATATTCAGATTTTGTCTGATTTTCTTGAATCTGTCTTCACTTAAGGGTTTTGTGAAGATATCTGCCCATTTTTTATTCGTCTCAACAAATTGTAGATTGATGATTCCTCTCTATACATGGTCACTTATAAAATGATGTCTAACTTCAATATAATTTGCCCTTAAGCGTTGAATTGGATTCTTTGAGAGATTGATAGCATTTGTGTTGTCACAGAAGATTAGAATTTGATCTTCTTAGATAGAATAATCTTTTAACTGATACTTTATCCATAGCATTTGTGAACAACAACTTGCAACTGACATGAATTTAGCCTCTGCAATAGAGAGGGGAATCGAACTTTGCCTCTTGCTTGACCACGAAATTAGATTATGACCAAGAAAGTGACACCTTCCACTTGTACTCTTTTTATCAATCCTGTCTCTAGTATAATTAGCATCATAGTAGCCAATTAACCTGAAATCTTTACCTTTCTCATACATTAAGCAAAGATCAGTAGAACTTGCCAAGTATCTCAATATTCTTTTAACAGCAATATAATGAGATTCTCTAGGATCTGCTTGAAATCTTGCACACAAACAAACACTAAACATAATATCAGGTCTACTTGCAGTTAGGTAAAGCAAAGAACCAATAATTCCTTTAAAAAGAGTTTGATCAATCTTCTTACCAGCTTCATCCTTAGATAAGACAATTGAGGGATGCATAAGAGTTGACGTTGGTTTAACATTTTCCATTTTATATTTGACTAACCGTTCTTTAATATACGTTTGTTGATGAATAAAAATCTGTTCATCAGTTTTTTAATATGCAAACCAAGAAAGAACTTTAATTCACTCATCATACTCATTTCAAATTAACTTTTCATAAGAAACTCAAAATTTGAACATAACTTTTTAGAAGTTGCACCAAAAATAAATATCGTCTACTTATATTTACATAATAATAAAATCATTTTTGATACTTTTCTGAAATAAAGTTTTATCAACTTGACCTCTAATAAAGTCATTTTTAATCAATAAACAACTAAGATGATCATACCATGCACGAAGTGCTTGTTTCAATCCATATAAAACTTTATGAAGTTTATAAACATGATCTGGTTTATCAATAACTTCAAAACTAGGGGGTTGTTTAACGTAAACTTCTTCATCTATAAAACCATTCAAAAAGGTACTTTTCACATCCATTTGAAACAGTTTTACATAATGAAAAACAGTATATGCAAGTAAGATCCTAATAGCTTCTAATCTAGCTATAGGAGCATATGTTTCATTATAATCTATTCCTTCTAGTTGATTATAGCCTTGAGCTACTAATCTAGCTTTGTTATGGGATACCTTTCCTGATTCGTCTAGTTTATTCTTGAAT
>JAOSBN010063042.1:0-13678 GCA_027563595.1 Erythroxylum suave | reverse complement strand
AGAAATATTGTCTAGGATCGATTGAAATCAAGTATCATTAGTGTAATATATATAAACTAGAGAATTGTCGGAGATAAGTCTTTGGACAAAATAGGATGACTTCGATGATACACACCTAAGCATATGCAACAGTAATCACGTTTACTACTTCATCGAGATTTGGTAACCAGAACATTATGACCTAGTAAGAATGATAGAAATTGATCTTCTAGAGGTATTAAGAATGGCTGAAAATGCAATGATGATAACAACAGATTGATAAGGATTATATAAACAATACAGATGATGGTAGCATAAATTCTTCCTTGGAAGAATATCACTGAATCATGTTAAGTAGACCAGATAGTTTATTTTAAGAATGGAACAAATCATAAATGAATATGTAGTGATTCAAAAGTGAATATTGGAGTCATATCCCTAACAGAGACACAAGCATAAAATGTAGAATATGCTACTGAGAGAGTATGCATTATGTTTGATGTAAAGCATCCAACTATGTGATTGGATTCCTGAATTTGAGGTGACATTATTGCTAATGTGAGGAGAACTTAGATCCGCATTATATACTATGCAAATATGTACAGGAGATACAAATTAGATTCGATGAATATGTTACCAACACAGGGAGTTAATATTGTAAATAAATTGAAATGAGTGGAGAAACTAGTATGAATGGACAGACATTAGAATAATTCAATATGAAATCAGAGGAAATCGAATGAATGGAGAAAATCATTTGAGAAAAGAAATCAACTGGGAAACTAAAAATAACATGAGATAATATTTCATCATTGAGGAATTAGTCACTTAAAGGATTATGAGAACCAATCATGCGCACACAGAGTTTTGACTTTATCTGTTTGAGTTAACAAATGCCCCTGATAGTAACATGGAATTGAAGATTAAAGCGGTCTAAGAAAGAGTAAATTAATTAGTGACTATGATTATAGATGATATATCAAATGTGTTAAAAAAATTAAGAAGAATGTTTTGAATAATTGAGGTACTTCTTACATAGCATGAACGTATAAACAATTATATGCCAAATTCAATATGAGTGAATCTTAGCTTGATCAAATAATATGTTAGGTCATTCAGTATTTGAAAATGGCATATTGAGAGACCCAAAGAGAAAGTAGAGGTAATCATGAAGTGAGAAACTCCAAGGCATACGTATAAGAGATCGGGAGTTCTCTAGAACTAGCTGTATATTGGATACCACCAAACACAGTTAAGGAGTTTTTACTAACCCTAGCCCTATGAAAAAAATGTCTTGAGGAAAAATGTGTAAATTGTATGACTGATGAATGTAAAGAGAATATGGAGAAAGTATAACATCAATGATAATTATATCATTTGGAATTGGAGATTATGTAGTATATAATGAGGTTTCATATAAGGGATTAGGAAGAAATCTAATGCAGCATAATAAGGAGATTTCATATGCATAGAGACAATTAAAGTCTTATGAGTTAATTATTTGAAATATAATTTAGAACTTGCTACAATAGTAATTCTTTTGAAAGCTATGAGACATTATATGTACAGTGAAACATTTTGGATCTATATATAACTATACAGATCATTAAAATTTGAGGTAATTATTGTGTTTGAAAGAATTGAATATAAGACTGAGAAAATGTATAGCGTTACTTGAAAGAGTATGATTGCGTAAATGAGTATTTCCCAGTAAAGCTAGTGTTGTAATTTGATGCATTTGGCAGAAAATTAAATAGTTGTGTATCACTAATTTGGATATGGAGGTTACCAGACCTAGTGCAATAAAGAGCGTAGAATGTGGAGTTGAATTTGGGGCAAAATGAAACATGATTAGCTACATTGGAAAATTTAAGATTAGTTTCACATGAACAAAGCCCAAATTGAGGATTCAGAAATTGTGAATCTTACTAAGAAATTGAAAATGAATACAAATTTTGAATTTGAATATGATAAATGATACCTTGTAATTGAAGTAAAGAGTATGTGTACCTGAAGGAGATGATTGGGTAAAGAGATTGTTAGAAAGCATTATTAATAACCTAAGCTATACATCCTAGTAGGAATGCACTGAAATTTAGCAACTAAGAGCGTAGAATCAAGTGACTGAATGTTTGAATTGCCCACGTTGTTAACTGTTGGAGATATGCTTAAAGCTTATAATTGGTGTCGATAGGAACATGAGATCAAAGTATAGTTATAATTGACTTTAAGCATTACAATCATTATCATAGTGATATTATTACGATATTGTATAAGGTGTTATATGACAAAAAGGGTCATTCACCCTTACATTGAAATGAAGAGGGCCAAAAAAATAGTTGAAGGCCAAAAGTGATTCGAAATACTATTGATGAGTGGAATTAATCTATATTAGAAATCAAGTGACTCAAGAAAGATAAACGAGTTAGGTGGATCAACACTAAAGGCATGGAAAATGGTGAGATAGATATAAGAGTTAGTTGTATTAACACTAAAGAGATGTGAAATATCAAGAGAAAGATGAATTGTTTCTGAAAGTATCACCTTGCCAAGGTGTGCTTAGGTTAGAAAAAACGGATAAACTAAGCTCGAATTATATTGGTCCACATGAAGTTATTGAAAGCATAGGACCATCAACATATGAGTTTGTATTACCAACAAACAAGTCTTAGATTCATAATGTGTTATATATGAGTGTGCCAAGAAATAGTGATGTGGTCTGACAAAGATGGATTATCAATATAGGAAGTGAAAATAGTGAGTAATCTAGAATAATTGAGGAAACAGTTAAGATAGTGTGATATCTGAATAAGTGACTGAAACATCGAGTGATTCCATTGACCATGGTCCAGTGGAAGAAATAATTCGAGTGATGAAGTTAAATGGGGAACGAAGGAGCACATGAGGAAACATACCCCTACCTTTTTAAACAAACAGATAATAATTTCGAGGATGAAATTTATTAAGGGGGAGAATTGTAGCATCTGGTTCCCATACTAAGGGTTAAAACCCTAAAATATGGTACATGTGAGATCAATGACAGATTAAGAAAAATGCATCTCATGCTAATGCATATTGTTAGCATACACATATGTGAATTTGAATTTTTACACACATGAAAATATTTGTACATGCATTCATTGACGAATTAAGGGTATAATTGATTTACAAATGTGATTATAATGAGAATTGTGGATTTTATATGTGCAAAATCGATTTGGAGAGTGTAATTAGTAATTCAGAACTTTTAGTGAATTTTAGGAAATTCCTGAAAATTTTAGTAAATTTGGAATAGAAAAATGTTAAGTAGCAGAACAATTGATGGATGGCAGTAGAAATAAATGTCAAATAACAGTGAAAATTTTTATAAATGACTTTGGGATTTAATGACACGTGTCATTGAAATTTGGGAAACAATTGGACTAGACATTGGAGACAAATGTACTGGTTAATAAAGACGACCCATTAGGAACCATAGGGTGGTGACATGGCAAGTGACACATTGGAGACAAATGTACTGGTTAATAAAGACGACCCATTAGGAACCATAGGGTGGTGACATGGCAAGTGACAAGTGTCACTTGCCATGTCACACCCACCCACCCACGAGTTTATCAATCGCAAGTCAACTTTAATTGTCTTTCAATTTGGCCAAAACACATTCTCTTCTCCCTCTCTCTGCATTGTCCTTCATTTTCTTCTTTCTTCTTCTACACCATCTATGACACCCTCTTCTCTTCAACCATCAATGTTAAGCTTTGTTATTTTCTTCACTTTCCACTCCATATAATTGTGCCTTCACTTTGATGATGAAAGCTCAACTTTTCCTCTATAAAATGGTGATGAACGAATGGTGCATGGAAAAGCTAGGGTTAGATGATTTTTTTTGAAGATCTTGAAGTAAGCAAGTAAGTATTATGTTAGACGTGAATGAGCATAAAATGGTATATGTATATATGTTTGACGTGAATGAGAGATATGTTCATGTCTTGCTTTTATGTGTATTCATTCACTAGTTGTGCTTCTGTGAAGGTTCGTCGCAACAAACCACCACGACCAACTTGCAAGATTTCACTAGGAATTTTCCTCTCAGGAAAAGTTCCTGCATAGCTTAAACATGCTTCAGTATTTTGATTATATCTTGACCTATAGTTATCCAATTATGATGATTTTTAATTTGGAGTAAACTAGAGACATAGGGCTACAAATTTTTTGAAGAAATCAATTTTTAATTCTATCTTTAGAATTCCATATTTTTGACTTGAAGTTTAGTACAAGATATTGATTTAGTTTCAGAATAGTTTGAATTATTTGGAGTATAACCTTTGGAATACTAAACCAAATTGAATGATCTTGGTGTCTTTAGAAACTTATGAGATATGAGAACAATTTTATAGTAGAAAGTATTGCCAAATTACTTCATTTGCATTGTCTGAATGATCAAGAATAATAGACTCGAAAGTATATTTTTAGAAAAATCTGAAATGAACAATTAAGTTATGAAATTTGATTCTGGCGATTTTATTGAGATATAAAGCCTAAGTACAGATGATACTTAAGTCAGTTTTGATATATGATTGACAATGTGAAGAGAATAATGGAAAGATACCCAAGATTGTCATTGAGCATGCATTATACACATTCCATATACACATTTGTGCATGAAGGAATACTTATAATTGTGCAATTATTAATGTGTGTGCAACGTGTGTATTGCATAATATTGATTTGTAGGATAAATGTACACATTCAGATGTTTCCAGATCTTAGAAGCAATTACTAATCTAGAGCGTACTGTGAGTCGACCTAGATGGTTTCATTTCATTATTTGTTTTGATTTCAATTTCTGCATTGAATGACTATGGTTATGATTATTATGCAAAGTGAAGATAATTGATATGAATGTGATTTGCTTATGTTGATGCCGAACAATGAAGGTCCAAGACTTGATGCATAAATGTGATATTGAAGTGCTACTTGTATGTGAATGAGAAGAAATAAGCATATTCTCAACTTAAATGTTGAATGCTAGACCAAGGTCTGATGATTTGTGAAATTGAATGTGTAAAGTGAAATAAAGTGACTGATTGATCATATGTGACTGATGCATTCCATTGCATGAATGCATGAAACATAGAGGCAGTTGTGACCGGAGTACCTACCGAAAAAGAGCTTAATGCTCAGAATGTGAAAAAGAGCCTAAAGCTCAGACTATGATAAGAGCCTCAGGCTTGGTTATGAATGTATCTAATATCCACTAAGGGATATGGGACATCATTTGATACAGTCCAGTATCCACTAAGGGATATGGGCTAGATAAAAAGGTATTCGGTCACAACAAAAATAACAAATTAAAAGTGAGTCTCATGGGCACTGCATATTCTTGATATGAATGATTATAATGGTTTGAATAATTTTCGAATGTGATATGTGTTGAATGTAAAATGTGAAATGATTGATCAAGTTTATGTTATTCAATATGATAAATTAAAGATATGAGGTGAACTGTATGATTATATGAACTATATGTTTATGTGATTGAGTGAGTCATCGAGGATGGTCTCTCACTAAGTTTGCAAAACTCACCCAATATTTGCAATATTTTTCAGGCTCAGAAGAGTTGCCCCGTTAGGCAAACAGAATTATAGCCACAACATTTAAGTAAGAGAAAGAGGTCGGGATCAGTTCACACCTGCATTTAATTTGTATTTCACTATTTTGTATTAAATTGTGTAATGAGCCCCAATTGTATTTTGTTTGTGTAATGAGCCCCAATTGATTACTGAAATTTTGATTATGTGTACATTGGTTGTAATACTGGTGTTTACAATTGGTTATGAAATAAAAGGGGCCATTTATGATTACTGACTTTCTGAAAAACATGTATGATGTTTCAAAAAAAATTTTGTAACGAGTCCTGTTTGACTGTTCTAGTGCACCACTCTCATAGGGTGCGTGTCCGAATATCCTTAGAATATATGGATATGTGCTCAGTGAAGTGGTGTGCTACATCAACTTTTCAAATTAAGCTTTTTAAGTATCCAATAAATTTATAAATCATGTTTAATCACCTATAAGGCATTAGAACACATTTAACTTGGCTACCATGGCCATATCCATCCAATGGAATTGATTTTACACACTTGGAGGCTTATATGTTAGAAATCTCCAAGATTTTGCATACCAATGAACTCTATCTTCATATAAGGGCATAAAACATTATATATCATTGGCATATATACTGAAAGGATTCAAATACAATTTTGAACTCATATATAACCATGTATATATAGATATACAGCAGTTTCTCTAAGTACAGTCCAATACCATACATTCTTCTTATCCAGATCCATCTTAATTTAGATTGTATTAATGATAGGGAAACAAACAATAATAAAGAAAAATAGAAAATAAAATATCTCATTCTCATAGATCTTGGAATCTTAATATTTTTAGCTAAATCTTTATGAAAATCCCTTCTTTCTATCAAAGTTGCTTTATTCTTATCCCAAGATGCTCTAGTTCGTCTTCTTATAACTTCTCTCTCATCTCATGTCTCTCTATCCTTTTAAACATAAAACCTTATAATTTTATAATAATTACTGTGAAAACAATTTTTTGTTACACCCATATTGGATTAAAATTGAATAATTAAATCTTAAATCATGCATTTGAGGGTTTATCTTAAGAAAACTAGTCTAAAGTTCATGAATATAAGTTTTTGACTAGGCGATATTAGGTCATTTGAAAATCTGTCAAAGAAACAGAATGAATTGTGGAATAAATTTGATAAATTTAGTGTCCATACTCTATGTTTGACCTGTATTCCTAAAAAATCATGCCAAAACTTCTTTGGCTTGACTCTACTTTTCTTGAATTTGCTCCTTATTCATTGAGAGCTAAATAATGCCTGAAAATAAAATATAAGCCATATTGACTATAAAATCTAATAAAAACAATCAAAATTGAAGCAAATCACTATGAAAAAAACTAAAAAGCATAGTTTAATTAGCATCCATTGAACAACATTGGGGAGTACCAAGAGGAAATGGAGATCATCATGATTTAAGCTAAAGTAAAGGAGGATCAAGAAGCTATTATAACTAAATAGTTTGAATTGTAAGATTATTGATATAGTAGAATTACAATATTATATAGAGCTAGATGATATGTTTCATATAGTCATAAAAGAGGAAAGGAAATTAAAAAGAAAAGGTAACGACTCACAATAGAATTTATGTTCATCATCATTAAAATTGAGTGTGAAAACGCATGATAAGATCACTCTTAAAGCTTAAGTTGAACCTCTTAAAGAAGGAGGTAAAGTCCCTAGTAAAATGGAAGGTAAATATGAAATCCACATATTTACTCTAGATATTAAATATTTTGTTGTGAACACGGCATACAGTTTTGTAATGTTTTAATAAAAGGGAAATTATCATGAGAGAAGACAGGGAGATTGAGACTGAATTTAAAAGTGACAAGAATTTTATGTTGTCCTTAGAAGATTATAATGATGATGGCATTAAGTATTCGGTAGATGAGAAGGCACTTGTGATTAGGCGTGTTTTAGAAATGAGAGAATATTTTTCATACAATATGCCACATCAATAATAAAGTATGTAACATGGTTATTAATGGACGTAGTTATATAAATATATTTAACACTACCATGGTTAATAAATTGAGCTTCTATACTATGAAACATCCTCGATTATTTAAGCTTCAATAGCTAAATGAATATGGTGTCCTAAATTGAAAAATATTATGATTAGGTGTTGTGTGATGTGGATCCTATGCATGCAGACCATATTCTCTTAGGAAGCCTTAGAAATTTGATACAAAGGCTATAAAAGATAGGTCTAGAAATAGGTACTCTTTTGTAGTAAATAATAAACCCATTACCTTTGTGCCATTAAAACGTAGACAAGTGTATAACGATTAACTTAAGGTAAGAGATGAGAATAGAAGAGTGACCTAAAAATAAGGATGAGTAATCAAAAAAATAGAAAAAAAGGAGAAACAATAATGGAAAAACAAAAGATTGTTGAGAGAAATACAGAAAAAAAAAAGTGGGACTTTATACTAGAGAGAGTTGGATCAAAAGAGCTTTTTATGCTAACCATTATATGATTGTACTCATGTATAAGGAGGCTTGTTTTAATATGAACAATTTGACATTTCCTTACTTACGTTTTTATATCTTTGTTGTTGAATTTCCTAGATGTATTCTTAGATGATGTCCATAGTGGTCTACCTCTAATAAGGAAAACAAAATGTCAAATTAATTTCACACATGGTGTAATCATTCTAGATCGGCCAAACAATATAAGTTATTCAAAGGAGGCTAAAAAACATTAAAGGTAAGATAAGGAGCTTTTTTCAAAAGTCTATAATGGAGAGAGCGCAAGTTTGTATATTAATCTAGTCTTGCTTATTCTTAAGAAGGATAAGTTTTAAAGAACGTGTGTTAGCTGTCGAGCTATCAACAGAACAATGTTCACATATCAATATCCCATTCCTAAATAAAATGACATGATGGTTGAATTATATGGTTCTTGTCTATTTTTAAAAAATGGCTTGAAATGTGGATATCAATATATTAGTTGAAAGGAGGTGATCAGCAAAAAACAAACTTTAAATTAAAATATGTTTTATATAAGTGGTTATTGAAGCCTTCTCAATTTTATAATATAACTAGTACTTTTATGAGGTTAATGAACCATATTATACTTTCATTTATTACAAATTTTATGGTAGTTTTCTTAATAATATTATGATCCATAGTAAGAATTTAAATGAAAATTTTATGCATGTAAAAGTTGTTTTAACTCTTTTAATAGAAGAAAAAATTTATGTTAATTTAAAAAAATTCTCTATATGGATAAAATAGTTTTTCTTGGATTTTTATGAGTGAAAAAGGAATAAAGGTGGATGAAGAGAAGGTTAAGGTAATTTATGAATGTACTATAACTAAATCTATAACTAATATAAGAAGTTTTTATAGTTTAGCTAGCCTTACTAAAAGGTTTTTGAAGGATTTTAATGCATTGGCTACACCATTTACTTATGTTGTTAAAACGCATGTTAGTTTAAATTAGGGTGATGAAAAAGAATATACTTACAATCTAATGATGATATAGGAAATCCAACTAATTGACCATTTTAGTAGGAAACTTAATAGAGATGCTTTTGGTTATCTAAATTACAATAGGCTTTAGAGACTTGGAAACATTATATAGTATCCAAATAGTTCTTTATTTATACTAACCATGAATATTTAAAGCATTTAAAAGACATAAAGGAAGTTAAATCAATGACATAACAATTAGATGGAGTTTATTGATATTTTTTATATAAATAAGTATGAACAAGGTAAAAATGTCATAGTTAATGCCTTATCCCAAAGATACATCCTTATTTTTAATATGAATGTAAAAGTATTAGGCTTTAAGCTTGTTAATGAGTTATATGAGAATTGTGATAATTTTGCATCTATATTTAAAGCTTGACAGAAGACTACTTTTAAAAAATTCTTAATACATGATGGTATTTTGTTTAAAGAAAATAAATTATGTGTGCCTAAGATTTTTCTAAGCGAGTTTCTAATGCATAAAGCAAAAAGGGGAGGACTTATGGGTCATTTTGGTATAAAAAGACTTCAGGTATTTTTCTTAAACATTTTTGTGTCCTTATATGTAATAATAAGTTAAAAGAATTTATGCCAATTGCATTACATATGCATCTATCTTTAGGTTATACCACATAGCTTGTATACTTCTTTGCTAGTCCTTAGTTAACCTTGAATTGATATTTCTATAGATTTTATTTTAGGATGCCCTAGGTCAAAAGGGGTAAAAGCTTATATCTATGATGTTGTTGATAGCTTCTCTAAGATGGAACATTTTATTATATGTAGTAAAAAAGGATGATTTATATAATATAACTTATTTGTTATTTAGGAAGATAGTACGACTTTAGTCACTTTTGGAAGTTTTCGCTAAAAAAATTAGGAGCTAAAATTTGGTTTTTAGCTATTTGTCACTTTGAGGAAAATGGTTAAATCAAGATAGTAAACAAAAGTTTGAATACTTTATTACATGTATATATAAAGGTAAAGGACCTTCTTTAGGAAAAACATAATCAATTTGAATTTGTGGAGTATAACAACTTGTATGATTAGAACTCTTATCAATCTTGAGTAATTGACTCCCTCATTTGTAGATTCCTATAGCTAAAAATGAGGACAATCCCTCTATCTTAGTTTATACTTATTTGAATAAGGATTATAATTCCTATAGGTTTGTCCTAAAAATCTACTTGTTGTACTGGCTTGCTTGGCAAAACTCTTGAATCATTAAGCACATATCTGTTGGATGCCCCATGTTTGAAATATCTTAAAAGCTTTCACTTTCTGCATATTATTTATAGAAATTTGACAAATAAGAGACATTAGATTTGAAATTTATTGCTCAAGGGCATAAACATTTACCATATTGATGAACTTAGGTATTAGGTTATAAAAATGTGTTGAATTGTTAAGCATTTTCTACTATGTTGGAAATTAAATTTCTAGTGGCCTCTAGAGTCTTATCCACCAATGCTCCTCCTCTAGTGGCAATCAACTTCATTTGGTATAATTCCTTCATAAAGAAGTGGATAAGTATATACTCACTAATTTGATAATAAAGGCATGAAGCACTTCAAATATCCATATAAAAACTTAAATTTCTAGTGGCCTACTAGAGTCTTATCCACCAATGCTCCTCCCCTAGTTGTATCAATCATACCTCATTTGGTACAAGTCCTTTATAAAAGTAGTGGATAAGCATATGCTTACTAATTTGATAAAAAAGGCATGAAGCACTTCAAAAACCCATATAAAAACTCTCCATTATAATGCTTTACACCCTAAATTTTGATAGGCCTCTTTCCTGAAATGACTAAGCGGGCTGCTCGGCACTCCACAATGGCCCTCCATTTGACATCTAATCTAGCTAGAAAGTTCCCATAAAGATAAGCCTATGGCATTTCTAATCGAAAAGCTTTAACGTATTATAAATTGGAGTCTTTTAAAAAAAATTAATAGCACAATGGTTGTTTTTTGACCTGTCCAAATTTTCAAAGTCTTTGTAAATGTTCAAAGACATTTCTATAATCATCTCAATATCCCCACTATAAATTTTGGACTTTAAGCAATCTCAACAATCACTTCAATAATCTTAAAAATAAACTCTGACATATTCATACAACTAACTTTAAAATATTCATATACATGCATTATTTACACAAAATATAATCCAAAACATATTTATAAAAATGCAAATGTTCCCAAAAACATTTACAAGGCAAAATGCCTACACAACAACATGTGACAAAGTTAACTAGTTACAGGTAGAGTCCTTATTAAAGCCCCTAAGCATGCACCTAAGAGGTTTCCTTTAAAAATAGAAAAGAGAGTATGAGCTAAACTAGCTTAGTAAGAGATAAAAAGTTTTCTATTCAAATCATAATTAACAATTTAAACCTCCCTAAAACAAATTCATTTTAATTTGTATAATTCAATACTAATATGAAACATGTATACTTCACAAAATCAAGTTTCTCAGATAACTTTTCTAATAAATAGTGGCAGTATTAAAAATGTCATGAATTACTTACACAACTAGTCAATCATTAGTTACGGAGCTGGTTTTACATCGCTTACCCACACTAGGATAACTATTATACATCGGTAGTTATGAAGCTAGTTCTGTATCACATACCTGTAATTAGTCAACCAATAGTTACAGAGCTGGTTCTACATCGCTTACCTATACTAGGTTAACCACTATATATCGGTAGTTACGAAGCTGTTTCTATATCGCTTACCCATAACTATTTAACCACTAGTTACAGAGCTAGTTCTACATCGCTTACCCATATTAGGTTAACAATTATAAACCGGTATATTAATATGTATAAAACCTATCAGTATACCATAAGCTAAAAGTCATTTCCTTTTTATCAACCAATAGCATCATCTCAATATAAACTCAAACCATATAAGATTTAACTTTCAAACTTCAATTCATATGTTGTAAAACACGTAAAATTATACTAGCAATATTCACTTATAATACATCATTCACATAAAACTCATAATTCATATTCACTTCACGATGGAATAGAAATCATTTTCATAAAATACATTTAAAATGCACTCACTGTTAAGTAACTTTATCACCAAGCACACTCACACGTCCTATGTCTTTCCTTTACCTACACAAGCCCATTTCGCTTAGGCATTTATTTCCAAATTTGGAAATAAGACATTAACACTATAAATGTGGTTTAACCGAATTCGAGATTAGTATTTAATCGCATAACACTTACACTAATCATATTTACATTTACTACCATAAGCTAACCTATTGTTCTTTGTTTCCAATTCTAACTGTAACAGTCACTTTAAAAACATATTTTACCCATTCTAACTTATCAATTTCTTCAAAACACTATCTCACTCAATTTAATTCACCATATCATGATCATGTATGATGAGTCACAGTTATGACCTATGTCCATAATCCCTACCTCCAATTTTTCTTTATTTTTCACATAGCAAACATTCAAACTAGGCTTTTAAGTTTTCTAAACATTTGTTCCCTAAGCTTATAGTTTCCATATCAACAAAAATCACGCCATTTGAAGTTTTAAATCAAGAAACATGACCCTAACATCACAATCTACTGTAACACAGGGGTAGTATCAGATCACCATTTTCAATCTCAAATTACAATATGATTCAGCTAGAATTAGGTTTAGATTTATTCCATAGAGTTTTAGTACTATGTCTTAGGGTTCATCTCCAATTAGAATCAATCAAATTGAAGGTTTATAGGCTGATTTATGGCCAAAACAGTGGGAATGGTTCAAACTAACCTAAGATAGAAATTTGGGTTAGTAAAACTTACCACTTTCTTTATCTAATATTTTGGGTAAATGATGAAAATTTAGGTTCAATCAAGGTTTCTCCAAAATTCCATCAAAACTCATCAACAATGGAAGCCCTCTTCTTCCTCTTTTAATGTGTTATGATCCAAACCATTTTTTATGTTGTTCTACCTCCAATCAAGCATCCAATAAAGTTCCATAGTCATTCAAGTGAAGAAGAAGAAGAAAATGGATTGGTAAGTTTGCTAATCTTGCTGAAAAATGTGATTTGTTAGGTTATAGGTTAGATTTGGTATTTTTTTCAAGTTAGTGGATTGATGAGTCCTAGATTGTAGGTCCATTTATCTTTGGCTTAACAGAAACACTACAGGGAATTAGTTTAAACTGCGAAAAAAGTGGAGAGAAAGTTCACTGCAGCCAACCCAGGAAAGTTCGCCGCGGTGAACTTTGACTTTTTGGGCGAATTTTTCCTTTCTGGAAAAGTTCACCGCGGCAAAATTTCCAACACCGAACATGCTTTGGTATTTTGATCATAACTTTTTTGTAGTTATCCAAATAGAGTGATTTTTTATTTGAGTTAAACTAGAGGCATAGGAATATAAGTTGTATGAAGAAACAAAGTTTAAATTCGGTCTCTAAGGATGTCAAAGTTTGGAAGGAAGTTAAGTATGGAATATTGTTGAAAGTGCATGTGATTTATGAATCTTGATCAAGTTATGCCATTGAAACATGTCATGGCATTTTGTTTGAATGAAAAGATAGA
>JAOSBN010063003.1:0-13679 GCA_027563595.1 Erythroxylum suave | reverse complement strand
TGGATAGGATGCAACTCTGCTAAATTCGGTCACTTATATGCTTCCGCTGCCACTCGTTACAACAATGTGAGTGTTACGTGTATCCTTGGAGGAGCTTCTGATAACACGGCCTCTGGGATTGCTCGGCGTTTAGGTATTGTTTGTATTTATATCATCAATTCGTTACCAACAACTCCATTCTCTTCGATTTTAAATTGTTCATATACAACAGTGTTAAAATCTGGCCTCACCGCCGTTCTCGCCTGCAACATCCCCAAGAACAGTCCAATGCTTGAGGTTACGTCTATCTCTCTCTCTCAGAACACAGTTACATTTCCTTCAACCAACCTATATTTGTAATGTCCTTTTATGTCCACGTCTCAATTATGTATGGAAATATATATATCATTTTGTGCTGATGAGTTAGGGTTCTTGACATTTCTTGATTTTGTTATCTCTTTCTTGATTCTTGTTGTTAGGCTAATGCTGAGAAAAAGTTGGTGGAGAAGCTAATCCAGTTGGGCTACACTAAACCTAAATCCCAAGTATTATCCTCTTAAGTCATAACACATACGGAAGATACATCCTTCCGTTTGATACACACCATGTGCCTACATATAGTGTTGCTATGTGGACAGAAAACTTGGAAGAAGTCACAGATTCTCTTTACTTCATTTTGCTAGACCTGAGTCTCTCAGATTGAAAGCACCTGGTGCTGAATATGAACTCCAAGATTGAGTGCGCCTGATGCTGAATAGGCACGTTGTGATACTTTGTTAAACTCTGTGCATTGACATATGCTTATGGATACATTTGAATCCCAAGTATTATATCCCTTTAGTAATTAGTTAGCATGGATACATTTGAAGTTGAATCATTGTGCAAAAAACACCATAAGAGGAAACATGTATTGTAGGATTAATTGAGACCTTTT
The DNA here is from genome assembly GCA_027563595.1 of Erythroxylum suave. Lineage (NCBI taxonomy): Eukaryota > Viridiplantae > Streptophyta > Magnoliopsida > Malpighiales > Erythroxylaceae > Erythroxylum > Erythroxylum suave. Next base: position 12,766 of record JAOSBN010063003.1, on the reverse strand, counting down.
GCTTATTCAAAATTCAAGTACAATGATGGCAGGAGTGACATGTTACAAGAAAAGTTATGTATTCCCAAATTTGGGTAAGAAGGGAAGATGATCTACCAAATAGTAGCAACATGTTGAGATCGTCAATTCAATGAAGTAGAACCATGCTTGTCGCCAATAAGGATTTATGTACAAGACTGAAACTATTCCCAGCAATATAATTGTGAATGTAACCCAAAAACTTATCTGAAAAACTTCCTTATCTATGAAACCCTCATCATCTGTAGAACTCTCTTTTGTCGATGACGATACTGTTGGAGTGCAATTCTTGGGTAGGGGTAATCCATAGAGAAAAGGATTTCCTCGATAGCTGGTTTCATCAAATGTTGCAAATTGTGCAACTCTTTCAGGTGTCTTACCAGAAATATTGTTATAAGCCACACTGAATACTTCTAAAGATTTTAATTGTACCAACTGAGGAGGAAGTCTACCATTCAAGTTATTGTAGGACAAATCTAAACTCTCCAATTCAGTCATGTTGGAAAATGATAATGGAATATGTCCTATCAAATTATTATGGGATAAGTTCAACGTCTTCATGCCTTCTTTGTTTCCAATTTCTGAAGGAATTGGACATGTCAAGTTGTTACTTGAAAGATCTAATCCAATGAAATGTATGTGAATCATACGATCTAAGAGGAATGGGTAAGTGTTTCCCTTCACACCAAACTCAACAATTTCACCACCAAATAGAGGGGCTCCATGGCCACGACAATTTCTGGAGGTATCACTTTTGATTGAGAAATTGCCAAGCCTATTATGGGAAAGATCAACAACCTTTAATTGCTTCATCATCTTCCATAAATAAGTTGGGATCTCACCTTCAAAGTCATTATGATTTAGTAGAACATGTCTCAATGTGTACAAATTCTTGATCGAATTAGGTATACCACCAGATAAATAATTATGGCTGAGATCTAGTGTGAGCACACTAGATTTAGTAAATATATTAGGAAAAGTTCCTTCAAGTCTGTTATGGGATAAAGAGATGTATGAAGCTTGTGGAGGTATGAATATTGATGGTAGGCTTCTTGAAAGGTTATTATTTGACAGATCCAACAATAAAAGAGAAGACATATTCCCAATCAACTCTGGTATCTTACCAGATAAGCTATTGTAACTCAAGTCTAAAGATTGTAAGAGAGAACAGTTAGACAAGCTGTTCGGAATCTTTCCAATGAAATCGTTTCCAGTCAAGTATAATTGGTATAGCATTGGAAAATACCTTCCAATCTCTGTAGGAATGTGGCCATAAAATAGATTGTTGGAAATGCTCAAGATGTCCAACTTTGGGTGAGGATGAATTGGCATATACAACATTCCCAAAAGAGAACAATTTTTCAAATAAAGGTATTTTAAATTTGTATTGTTGTCTAGTAACCAACTTGGAAATTGAGCTCCCCTCATTTGAATACTGGAAAGATTAAGAAATCTCAAATCGTGCTGATGGTGTAGAAATTTGGGAAATGATACCCCTCCTTTCCCATATGTTGATGACAAACTAAGGTATTCCAATTGAAACTTAGGAGTCAAATTATTATCAACTCCACTTTCTGCGTACACCTTGTTTCCATCACCTATCAAATACTTGAGTTTCGAATGATTGAGAAATGGAGAGAGCGATATTGGAATTTGAAATTGATTATCAGAAACAGATAGGGATTCAATGGATGTGAGATGCTTTAACGGAGATGCAGATATATTTCCAGTGAAGTGATTGGAGGATAGGTCCAAATCCTTAAGAAATGTCAAATTCGCCAAACAAGAAGGCAAGGTGCCACTAATGTTATTGATTCCCAGATCAAGCTCTTGAAGATTCTTCAACTTGCATAATTCTAAAAATAAATTGAAAGAACATTAGAGAGTAGAGAGAAAAATAATAATTCCTCAAATTTTAAATTAACTCATAAAAAATGTACCATCAATATTGCCGGTGAGTTCACAACTCCTTGATAGTAAACTGTCAAGTGAAGTAATATTTGCAACAGGGTTGAGGAAACCTACAAAAATCACACAACAAAAAGATAATATAGTCAATTATTAATTACTTTAAGAATTAAAAAAAACATGTTATAAACCATTAATTATGATTTTAAGTACTTCTAAACATTACATATTTTGCAACTTTAAAAGATAATTTGACTTCTAGTCATTCTTAGTTATTAACAAATTAAATAAAAAATTACTCTGTTATTTGATACAACAGCAGTTACTACTTACTTTGATTGTTGAGTGTCTCATAGTTGATACTCCTCAAGGACAAGAGCCTCAAAGATCGAAGTCCTCCAAGTGACAGGAGGAAGTTTTCGTCCATTTCAGAGCGATCCAAGAACAACTCTTCCAATTTATTTAGATTATCTTAAATTGCATAACAAAATTCAAGACAAAAAGGAAAACAATTTAACAACCGCATAATAATAAACAAGTAATGACAAGTAAATGTTTAATTATAAACTTTAGTTACCTTGTGGGAATAGTATCCCTTTGAAATTATTATTTTCCAAATAAAGAGACTTGAGGCTTTTGAATGCTTTTAATGATAGTAGGTCAAAGCTGCTTCTTTTACTTTGAATGTTGAGTGTCTCAATACTCCCCAAGGACAAAAGCCTCAATCCTCGAAGTCCTCCAAGTGACAGGAGGAAGTTTTCATCCGTGTAAGAATAATCCAAGAACAACTCTTCCAATTTATGTAGATCATCTTAAATTGCATAACAAATTTCAAGATAAAAAGAAAATTAATTTAACAACTGCATAATAATAAACACGTAATAACAAGTAAATATTTGATTAAAAACTTTAGTTACCTTGTGGGAATAGTGCTCCTTTGAAATTATTACCTTCCAAATAAAGAGACTTAAGGTTTTTGAATACTTTTAATGATTGTAGTTCAAAACTGCTCCCGTTACAAACCCCACCGGAAAGCCAAAGGATGCTTATGTTGCTTGAACTTTGGATATCTATCACCAATAAATAAACAACTTAACATAGAGAAAGCATTATTCTCATAAACTTAGCATCAACATGCCAAACATACCGATGGTTTAACTATTGCTGGTATTCTCAACCTTCCTAACACTATCGAAAGTTAGTTTTAATTAAGGCTTAATTAGTTTCTTGGTCTAGTCATTCGTTTCTTTTAATATTCTTTGTATTGGATTTCCTTTGCCAGAAACCAAGTTTAATTTTTTAATTCCCTTGGCTTTTTAATATATTTCTTTTAATTTTTTAAAAAGATAATAAAGAGTGCAATCTTAAGAATTTACAATAAGATTAATTAAAAATATTTAAATTTTGTCTAAATTTATACCTTTAGAAGAAACAAACTTTTCAATATTGTTGCCGCTTAAGTCTAACTTCTCCAAGTTCGGTAATTTGACCAAATCTGGTAAATAATAAAAAATTAAGTTTACATCATAATTATTATAATTAAAAATTAAAAGTACTTTATTAATTATAATTAACAATATAATAAAATATAAATTAATAGTTTATAAGAGAAAAAAGATGTACCTTTCATATAAATTGATCCACTCAATTTATTATAGCTCAATGATAGATTTTTGAGAGAATGAAATATGTGAAGCATTGGTAAAATATTATTACTCAAACCATTTGTATCCAAATCAAGAGTCTCCAGAAGGTTCAACCTTAGCGATCCTTCAAAACCTGTAGTAGTTACATGTTAGAACTTGCTTGATAAAACAAATTAAGTTGAATTAAATTGCCAAGACATGACACAATCCGTCCAATTTATATTTATATACACATATATATAAGAGAGTAAATGAGAAAATGGTATTAGTTTGTGATATCATACGGCGTTTGTGAGGTATTATATATGCATAAGAACAACCTTCATTCTCTCCGTAGCAAACGATATTATTGCCCATCAAAAAAAGACTTCTGAGTTGTTGAAAGGGAAGGAACACTGAGGCATTGAAGTTCCATTCTCCTAAACTCTTATCTCTAAAACCCCCAAGATTTAGCTCATGGACTCGCCCTGTTGTGACGTTGCACTCAACTCTGGGCCATTTACAGCAGTCGATATTCATATCCCATATGAGCCGAGTACCGTTTGGGTAATTGAAGGAATGTTGGAGCTGCAACAGTGCAGCTCTCTCCTCCTCCAAACAACCATGGGAGCTCCACCATTGTAATAGTAGTAATAATACCATCATAATACTCGCATCTTTTTGTAACCTCATATGGTATTCTGCTCTCGTCATTTCTACTGGTCGACTAGTGCTTTTGTTGCTTATTGAGCAAATGATGAAGTGCCACAAGCAATTTATAGCAGCGTTATGACGGGGACCCACCTTATGTGGAAGTTTAATTTGTGAACAAATGTTATTGCCTCCTCTGCAAGATTTCTTATGTGGACCAAAAATCATCCCATTTTGCAAGTTGCAGTGTTGATCAAGTCGGCCTTAAAAAAATCTTCTAATTTTAAATTTTTTGACTCTTTGTCAATTTTGACCTTAAATTTTACACCAATCACAAGTTTAATTTTACTATTTAATATTTAGTATTTTTATATTAATAAAATATTAATAAATTTATGATATCGTCAGTTAAATTAAGTGTTTTAAATGATAATTTATTTCATTTGTCAAGTTGCATTGTTGAACTGTTCGATATAGATATTATTATACTGATATCTCTACGCGTGTGTTTGGAGTAGACCGGACTTCCTGGACAATAATATGGGACCATTACTCACTCCCAAGTGGTCCAGCGGTGTTTTAGCTGCCAATGACCACACTTGACTTCTTGAATCATATTTCATACCATTGATAGAAAGCATCGAGAAATTTGAAAAATATAAACTAATTATTCAAGAATGTATTAATGTCATATAGTTTGAGGGACAAAAGGCAAACAAATTATAATCTAACTAAAACTTCTTAAATAGAACAAAACTTGTTATCATTTTACAAGTTGCAGTGTTGAACAAGTTGGGACTTGTACGATGACTTGGTAACGTCTCTGTTCATGTATAGATGTTCTGACACTGATTTTTCTACGCGTATTTGCAGTAGACTTGACTTCTTGAACAATAATTCATCCCTACATTTTGGGATCATTACTCACTCCTAAGTGATCCAACCGTGTTTGCTCTTCCAATAAACCCACTTGACTTCTTGAACCGTATTTCTACACGTTACAATGAGTTGCTTACTTTTTCTTTCATATAAAACTGTTCTGACAGTGACGTTTTATCGTGTATCTTTGAGGTAGACTTTATACTTCTTGAACAATAATTCATCTTGTTTGAGACTTTAAAAATAATGAATGGAAATTAAATCTATTAGAGGATATCAAAATTTCTTTTATTAATATCCTCTCACGAATACTCCATAATATCAATTAATACTCACGAAGACTTTAAATTTAAAGAAAGAGAAAGTTAAAAAATAAAAAATAAATTTTTACAATATAATTCACGTGACCAATAATTTATATTATTAATCGATATAATTTTTATCAAAAAAGCAAAATTTTACGTTAAATTTTTTCTTTAATAAATTTTGATAAAACTTATACGTTACGATGGTGACACACCTTAATTATGTGGAAGTTTTTGAAGACCAAGACAAAAAGGGATGCACACATAAAGTCTTATAACTTCAATTAAGTCAGGAAGAAATTTCGAAAACACGCGTATAAGACCATCCATTTAGACCACTATAAAAAGTTTTTTGATTGGATCAAAAATAAGACCATTTTAGAATTTTTAGTGTTGATCAGGTTGGCATGATGATTTAGTAAGAAGAAGGCATAAGAAAATTATTCCTTTGACGTAAATGCTCTGATAGTGATGGGTTTAGAGCAGACTTGACTCGTTGAAAAATAACATTTCTTACATTTTGTTGAACAAACTATTTTTTTTTAATATTGAAACAAAATATTGTGTAGATTGCAAAAATTCAAAATACATTGAAATTTAAGTAGAAGAAAATTAAAAAAGACAAAAAGCCATTGCTTTTTTATCAAGTATAAATTAATGTCAGCTATAAAGTCTATTTTTAGGGATAAAGAGGACTTGGAATAATTTGGGGAAGTAAATACAAAGTGGCCCAATCATGTTTGCTTTCCAATAACCACGCTTGACTTTTTGAACCATATTCATATCATTGACATTCGTTACGCTTGTCAATAAAAATTAATAGTGATTTACATTGGAGATAATCAAACAGAGACTTGATCTAGCTATAGAGTAGCAATATTTCCTCTAGCGTGAAGAAGAAATGCACTACATCCTAAATGTTACCTCAAAAGATATATAAAAGAAAAAAAAACTCGGATTAGTCATAAAGGGAATTTTTGAGTCTTGCAGTAAATTCAACGTTGCCAATCTTATATAATCGTCATTTTCTTTTAATAAAGTAGTGGTCCGTCAAATTTTTGATGGATTCCTTTCATTAATTTATGCTATAGTATATATTTTGTACCATGCTAAAATGCATTACATAAAATCGTTATTGTATAATATTATTATTTTTGCATAAAAATTAACTTTAAATTGACACAAAGTTAACAATGTTAAGTTCGTAAAATGTGATAAGGATGTACAACAAAATTATATAATCATAACTCTTCTTTGCTCAAATTCTAAACAAAAGTTAAAAAGTAATTGATTTAGTTATATATTATTTAAACATGAAGTATAAAATATCAATTTGTTCTAAAAATATTGATAAGTTAAAGATGTATTAAAAATTATATAATCATAATTCAAATTAGTTATATAAGAGAAATTGAAGAATTATAGAGAACTATTATAAGTTGAGTTGAGTTATCATATTGATACATTTGATCAGTTCAGGCCTAATATTCATATTATATGAAAGAAGGGGTTTATTGGTAAATGAAAAAGTAGAATGATTTTTTTAGAAATTTAAAAATCAAGAAGTTTTTCTAATATTTCTCAAATTATTGGAGAGATTTATGTTTTTTACCCCATAAATTTATACAACGAATTTACAATAAACAAATGATAAATTATACCATTTCACAAGTTGATGTGCAAAATACAGATCAGAAAATCTCTCCGGTCAAAATCCTCTGCTCCGTTGAATAAGTAAGGAGAAAAGAAAAACAAAGAAAGACTTGGATTTGTTAGGAAAAATATTTTACACAATTAATGTCTTAATTCTTTATTAATATTATTAATATAGAACAAACAGAGGACTGTAATACCTCACTAGCTGTAGTCCATGTCCTAGACATCCCTAGTAATTTTTGCGTGCAACCCAAATTTGTAAAAAGAAAATCTGCTAGGAAAAGAAAACAAAATCCCAAATACCAGAAATGGGAAATGAGCTTCCCCTTGAAGATGAAATTTTAGTGGTATCTATAATTGTTTCCTGCCGATGTCTATTATGCAGATAGTCATACGATCTCCCTTAGGGAGCTTTTGTTCTTAGGCTAGATTGCAATATGATGGTAAGCTTAAAGCCTTGAATTTAGTTTTAACTATAATAATATTCTTTTTAATTTTTCAAAAAATATTATTAATCTTACATGATTTCATTTTTCCTAAATAAATTGGTGAATTGGTGGTCCATTTAATTTAGTTGTATACTACTTAAATATATTGAAGAATTATATAATCATTCTTATTTTATTAAAAATTGATAAATTATGAATGTATTATTAAATTTTATAATCTTAAAATTATATTATTAATAGAAATTTAAATAAATATTTCATTTTGTTATTAAAAAATAAATTTACAAAAATTCAAAAATTTACAAAGACACCTCAAAATTTAGAGAAAAATATAAAGTAATTATTCAAGAATGTATTAATAATTATATAGTCTATGGACAGGGCAAACAAATCATAATATCCCAACTAAAACTTCTTAAATGGAACAATTACAAGTTGCAATGTTGAACAAGTTGGTACCATGACATGGTAACTTCTCCTCTGGTATATAGATGTTCTGATACTAATGTGTTTGGACTTTGGAGTAGGCTACACTTCTTGGACAAAACAACACCTTACATCTCCTTGCGCATTCCAACGGTGGAAAGGTGACGATCCTAGACTTTAGCTGAACGTCCATGCCCTAATTGAGTAATTTCTAGAAGCACTGATGGTGGAGGGGATTTTCTTTACCCCTTTAGCCAAAGTGTCCACGAATGAGCTTCCTATTGTTTTTGTTACGTTGGTAAGAATTACGGTGTTGTTATCAATCATCATTTTGTTCTAAATAAATTAGCAGTCCATAAAATTTTGGTAGATTCCTTTCATTAGTTTTTGTTGTGTTGTATATTTTGTATTATTTAAAATGCATTATATAAAATTCTTGTTGCATAAAAACATTGCATAGTTATATATCATTTAAATATAAAGTATACAATAATGGTTTCTTCTAAGATTGAAAAGTTAAGTAATTATTAAAAAATTATATATTTAAATTCAAAGTGCACAATATTAGTCTCTTCTATAATCGACAAGTTAAGGATTTGTTAAAAAATTATATATTCATAATTCAATATGTGGATTCACATATTAGTCACGTTAACTTAATAAGTCAAGTTAATTAACATTAGAATTAATTAAATATGTGGATTCACATATATAAAATAAATAAGATTTTAATATTTTTTTAAATTGAATTCCACTTTAGTACGTCAAATAAAATTTAATGAATATATTGCAAAATTTTATAATATTAATTTACATTATTAATAGAAATTAAAATAAACATAACCTTATATTATTAAAAAATTTAATAAAAACTTTAAAATAATTATACAGAAAAATATAAACTAATTATTTAAGAATGAATTAATGATTTTATAGTCTGTGGGACAAAAAGCAAACAAATAGTAATCTTTAGTAAGAACTTATATGGAACAACAAAAGTTATCATTTTACAAGTTGCAGTGTCCAACAAGTTGGTACCGTGACTTGGTAGCTTCATTGATATAGATGTAATGATACTAATCCTTCTACATGACCGGACTTCCTGGACAATAATATGGAACCATTACTATCTCCCAAGTGGTCCATGCCGTGTTTCAACTGCCAATGCCCACACTTGACTTCTGGAACCATACTTGATATCATTGATAGAAGAGTCCAGAAATTTGTTAAACTAGCTTGTCAATTAAACTTATGACGGTTTACACCACAGATAACCAAACAGAGATGCGGCCTAGCTGTGGGGTAGCAATATTTCCTGACGTGAAGAAGAAATGTACTCTATTTTGCATGTTATTTGAAAGGATATATAAAAGAAAAAAGATTCGGATTAGTCATACACTACACCTAATGAAGTCATTTTTTCTAAATAAATTGGTGGATTCTTTTCATTGATTTATGTTGAATTATATATTTTGTATTATGACTTGAATTTGTTAGAAAATAAATTATATGCAATTAATATCTTGACTCTTAATTAATATTATTAATTTCACATAATATCATTTTTTTTCAAATGAATTGGTGGTTCGTTCAACTTTTGATAAATCACATAATTATATATAAAAATAAATTTGTGAACATTGTGTATTCCAACTATATATTTATTCATTTGCATTATGTTAAAATCCATAATGCTAAATCCTTACTGCATGAAATCAAAATTTTATTTTCAAATAAAATTAACATAAAATTTATGATGTAAATTTCTCAAAATTGTGATAAGGATGCATTGAAAAATTATATAATCATAATTCAAATTTTCTTATCTTCAAGAAAAAAGTTAAGAACAATTTAATTTAGTTAGATACTACTTAAATATATTGCATAAAGTACATAATATTAGTTTCTTAAAAAATTAAAAGTTATGATTGTATTGCGAAATTATAAAATCTTAAAATTATATCATTAATAGAAATTAAAATAAATGTCTCCTTATATTATTAAAAAATAACTTGATAAAATTTAAAAAAATTACAAAGACATCCCAAAATTTAGAAAAAATATTAACTAATTATTCAAGAATGTATTACTGGTTATATAGTCTGTAGGACAAAAAGCAAACAAATCATAATCTAACTAAAACTTGTTAAATGGAACAAAACTTATCATTTTACAAGTTAATGTGTTGAACAAGTTGGGAGTTGTACGATGACTTGGTAACTTCTCTTTTGATGTATAGATGTTCTGATACTAATCTTTCTATTCGTGTTTAGAGTAGACTTGACTTCATGGACAATAATTTATCCCTACATTTTGGGATCATTACTCACTCCCAAGTGGTCCAACCATGTTTGCTCTTCGAATAAACCCACTTGGCTTCTTGAATCATGTTTCTAGATATTTTGAGATCATTACTCATTCCTAAGTGGTCCAACCGTGTTTGCTCTTCTAATAACCCCACTTGACTTCTTGAATCGTATTTCATATCGTTGGTAGAAGAGTCAAGAACTTTGTTAAGCTTTTAAATAAAAATTAATGATGGTCTTGCGATGGAGTCCAATATTTCCTCTAACGTGAAAAAGGAATGCTCTCCGCTCCATACGTTATTTGAAAAGATGATAGATAAAATACTCAAATTAGTCATGAAAGAAATTTCTAGTCCTGCAGTAAACTCGAAATTACTAATCTTACATAGTCTTCATTTTTTCTAAATATATTAGTGGTTGTTAAAAATTATTTTTAATGTAACTCAACTTCTAAATAAATCAATGGTCATAAAAAGAAAAAATAGAACCATATTCATTTCATTATTTTTGTCCTATATTTATAAGTTTATTAATTATTTAATTAAATGTTTTATTTTATATTAAAATTTAGAAAACAAAATATTAGAAAATGAATATGCAATGCACTCTAATAAATAATCTTCCTTTTAATTCTCAATAACTTGTTATACGGAACAAAAACAGTTGTCATTTTACAAGTTGCCTGTTGAACAAGTTGATGCCATGACTCCGTAACTTCTCTTTTGATACTACGCGTGTTTGGAGTAGAGACAATAATTCATCCTACATTTGTGGATCATTACTCCTTGTATTGACTCCAAGTCAAGGTCTCCTGCACAAGAGGAAGCCAAGCCTGCAATAATTCTTTCTACGCGTGATATATGGATGTTCTGATCCTGATATTTCTACGTGTGTTTGGACTTTGGAGGTGACTTGACTTCATAGACAGTAATTCATCCATACGTTTTGGGATCATTATTCACTCCTAATTACGTGGCAGTTTTTAAAGACCAAGACAAAAAGGTATGCACACAAAGTCTTATAACTTCAATTAAGTCAGCTTAGAAATTTCAAAAACATGTGTATAGTGATCTTTCTACGCGTGTAGACTTGACTACGTGGACAATAATTCATCTTACGTTTTGGGATCCAACCAAGTTTGCTCTTTCAATAACCCCATGAAAGGAATATACACCAAGAACTTGATTGAAAGCAAACACGTTGGACCACTCATACATTTTGGGATCATTTCTCAGTCCTAACCCCGTGAAAGGAATATACACCAAGCAACTTGATTGAAAGAAAACATGGTTGGACCACTCATACATTTTGGGACCATCACTCACTCTTAAGCGGTCCAATCGTGTTTGCTTTTGTAATAGCCACACTTGACTTGTTGAACCATATTTTTGGGGTAGAATTTTGACAAATGCTCCATTCTAACTACACATACTTATTGATTGGCAAGATTTTAAAATTAAAAAAAGTGAAAGTGAAAAAAATAAAATTAATTATTTCAAACTTTATTCTTGACCAATAATTTATATTATTAATCAAAATAATTTTTAGCATCCTTTAATAAATTTAATTTTCATTTATTGATAATTGTCAATACTTTAAAATTAAATGAAGAGAAGGTGGAAAAAATAAAATCAATTCTTACGGTATGTTTCAGGTCTGACTCTTGACTAATAATTTATATTCCTAATCGATATAATTTTATCAGAATATAAAAGAAAAAAATATACATTAAATTTTTATAAAAACTTATATGTTCCAATCATTAATATTGTCATATATTTATAATTACATTTATTTAAATATATTGTTTTATATTAAAATTTAGGCAAAGAGAGTAACCTAACTCTCTGTATGTATTTGTTTGCAACATTTCAACTTTCAAAGGAAAACGTGGGAAGGATTAAAAGATCATCAATCTGGGGAGTTGTGACTAGTTCTCCTTAGACACTACTCTACTGACATTTGAAGTAATTCACAAAGCGTTACAATGATTTTATTAATTCACATTTTTTTCTTAATTTTGATTGACATGTATTAATAATTAAAGTTTCTGGAACACATATTAAGATATGTTAGCAAATTTAATGTAAACATTAATGTCTAGTTAGAGTTAAAAAAATTAAATCATTTTATTGTCACTTTTTAAAGTTCAAGCTAAAATTAAATTTTTTTTGAGCATTTTACTATCACTTTTTTAGTTAAAGCTATAATTATAAAATTGAGCAAATTTTAAGAATTTTTTTATAATGACTTGATTTATTATAATTTGGGGGTATAAGTATATTTATGATTATGGGCCCAAGCCCAATAACCAAAAGCGAAAAGTAAAATGAATACGATGCTATGCAATCCTCTGCTTCAATAAGCCTAGTGTAGCAAAATTCTTTGTTACCGTAATCCTATTCCAACCGAGAAGGAACTGTTACCTTCAAGTTACTGTAGGAATGTTTGGATAATTGAAGGAAAGTTGGAGCTGCAACAGTGCAGCTCTCTCATCCTCCAAGCAACCATGGGATCTCCACCATTGCAGTAATAATAATAAT
>JAOSBN010062992.1:0-13679 GCA_027563595.1 Erythroxylum suave | reverse complement strand
ATGCATTCGAAAATTTTCTCCTATTGAAGCATCAAAAACATCAAAACCATCTTCCCATAACTCATTTAACTCATCTATTGGTGGTCTCATATATATGTCTATGTCTCCACCCACTACTTTCGGACCTGGACTAACTAGTGATAGCGTAAAAAATGACTTATCCATACACATCCAAGGGGGTAAATTGTATGGTAAGAGAACAACAGGCCACACGCTATATGAAAGTGACAAATTGCCAAGTGGATTGAATCCATCTGTTGCTAAGGCTAGTCAAACATTACGTGGTTCTCTGGCAAACTCAGGATAATGCTCATCAAAACTCTTCCAAGCTTCTTCATTAGAAGGATGAACCATTGTATTACTGTCACCTTTAGGCCTATCAATATTCCACGTCATTTGTTTAGCAGTCTTACTTGACATGAATAATCGTTGTAATCTGGGGGTTAAGGGAAAGTACCACAAAACGTTATGAGGTATCTTCTTACCCCTACCATCATTAATTCTCCATCTTGATGTTCCATACTGAGGATAACTTTCCAAGTCCCTACACTCTTTCCAAAATAGGGAACAATCATACTTACATGCACGTATCGAGACGTAATCCAAACCTAGGCTCCTTAGAAATTAATTTGCTTTATAATAGGACTTCAACAAAGATTTACAATTAGGTAATACATCCCTCAGCAGAGCAAGTAACATATGAAATGACTTATTGCTCCACTATTTGTATACTTTCAAGTGAAGCATCTTTATTAAAAACGATAACTTTGAAAAGTTTGTACATCCTGGGTACAACTCTTCAGTTGCTTTACTCAACAATTCATGAAAGGCATCCATAATAGAATCTCCAATGCCTATTGGAGGACTGCTTCCATCCTAATCAATTGGACAATCATTTTAGAAAGTACCCACATCATGAAGCAAATCTTGCATGCCATCCTCCTCCTCCTCCTCATCACCTTCATTAATATCATTGCCCGTCCCATCAATGTCTACATTTGCATCGTCAAGCCTTTGTTCCCTTGAGATAAATCTATATTCTAGCAGTTCACCATGTAAAACCCAGCGGGTGTATGATTGGTCTATGCCAAATTGCATTAAATGGTCAAAAACATTCTTCTGAGATCTCATATAACAATTCATGCAGTGTGTATAAGGGTATGAAATTTCACAATCTTTGCCCTTTTTTACAGCCACAAAATTCATAAACATTCTCACTTCATCAATGTATTCATGGGAAACCCTAATAATGTTCATCCAACTCTTATCCATAATTGTCCAACTATCTCCTCCTCACACTTGAAAATAGTATCTGTCATAAAGATATTGTCCAGTATAGTAACCACCAACTTCACAAACTAAACAATTGATGTGGTGTATCATTGTATTTCAACCTATGACAAATGATTAGGATCCACTAAGAGGAACATGGCACATCTTAGTCCGGCAATGAGTAGGGAGGTTTGTCACTAAGTAATTATGTCCTAGAGAGGCTATCAAGAATATATTATGAAAAAAAAATTTGATACAAAGCCAATAGATATAACATTAGGGTAAAGGGTACGATGATTATGATAAAAGAGCTAAGAACTAATGAGGAATATCTACAAATTAATGAGGAGCACACTTGTTAGTGAAGAAGTTATAATTGTATAGTTAAATGCAAATATAATTACTTTACAAGACATGCAGTTGTATCATCTCAATAAAAGAGGGATGATGAAGCTTCATAAGATGAGTATAGTAAAGAATATTAAATACTAGGAGAAAGACTTCTAAAAGTTTTGACCATTTAGTAAAAATTATAAGGTATCATTTAAGGATGTGGTTTTTAAGGAGCTACATAGTTGAGGCAAATGTATGAAAGGATGTGTCAAGGTGAATACTAAGCAATCCTAGTTCGAAGGTAGTATAAATAGAACTAGAACAACCTAGAATAGTTGCTACATAAGCTAAAAACCTTGGTTTGGGAGATAGAATAATTTTATAAAAAGGGTATCATTATACTCTAGCCAAAGATAAAGCGATACATACCAAAAAGAGCATCATCATACTCTAGCCAAAAATAAAGCGAGACATACCATTAGGTCGCCAAGTAGATTTGGTTGGTATGACTTGATCTTGTGTGTACTTACCATTACTTATGGAAATCCAATTAGCTTTAGGAGATTATGTTCAATTAGGAGAAAGTTGGATCGGATAAATGGTGAAGGATGTAAGGTTTTACAAGATTAGAGAATGTTTTACAAGATTAGAGAATCGATTACATTTGATCAGATCTTATTAGAAAAAGTTCACACTTTAAGGATATAACTGACATGTTGATAAAGTGACTTTGGATCAAACCATTCAAAGAATTGTACTTTATGAATAGTTCAATTTGTGAACTAGTAGCTCTTAAATAATTGTACTTATATGTTTGGTATATTTTAGAATTAAGTGTATCTTTTCATATTTTATAAAATTTTATCAGTACATTTTTATATTCTTGAAATTTCCTATATATATATATATATAATTGTATTTGAATTTATATGTTCTTAGAACTAATTTTGTAATTGAGTCCTTACTACATCACTTTCATGCTCAATTCAACTCATAAAATTATACCTTTTACTCAATTATATTTGAAATTTATATGCTTAATTTTGCAAAAAATTTTAAAATTTTTTGTATAACTATTGTTGCTTAATTATTATAATTGACTAATACTAGTTAGTCTCACTTTTAA
The DNA here is from genome assembly GCA_027563595.1 of Erythroxylum suave. NCBI lineage: Eukaryota > Viridiplantae > Streptophyta > Magnoliopsida > Malpighiales > Erythroxylaceae > Erythroxylum > Erythroxylum suave. The sequence goes on along the minus strand of JAOSBN010062992.1, from coordinate 10,948 downwards.
TGACTCTCAAACAAATCAAAAATAATATTCAGGTCTAAACTAAATTATAAAATAATTATAATTCAATCTTGTAAAACTACAAATTTTGAAAATAATTAAATATAAAAGTTGATCAGTAATCTATTTAATAGATTTATAAAAAATATTATATCTTTTTTTCTTGTCAATACAAAATTACGATATTCATAAGAGAACTAACATTAACGGAGGTTCCATAAAAAACTTTAAAGGTTAAGCCTTTAGTTTGGTAGTATCACATTTTTGACAAACTTAAAAAGTAAAATCAAAGTGACAAAGCAAGCAAAGAAACAAATATCAGTACCAGTTACTTGACATATTGTTAATTTGAGACTAAAATATGTCCATCTACATCTTAAAATCTAATGTAAGATTAAGGATAGGAAGAACCACCAAAGACCTGTCCTAATTGATATATAATAGCAACTTTGTTACTAAATGTATTTTAGATACTTTTTCCTTTATTAAGAAATAGTTTGAACAATATTAAATTATATTAATATTAATATTTTTACCAAAATAACTTTCCTCTTCTTTTTAATTTCTCTCAAATTAAAAAAAATTGATTTGACGTATGAACGGAGTGTAATTTAATAGATATATGTCTTCACAAGAAGAACTTCGGATGTTGAACCAAACTTCAATTATGGTGTCCTGATTGAGACAATCTAAGAAAATGGGGCTATTGAATCAATTTCAGGCTTTGGAATGCATATGCTTATCTATATCTCGATAACAACTGACTAAAGTAGAATTTTTGGTTAGATTGGGCTTAGTCAAAGTCACTTCAAACTTCTGCTGACACATTTTTGGATCAAACAATTCAAGCTCAGCATTAACAACATGATCAAACAATATGATCAAACCCACATTTTAGAATTCAGCTGACATTTTATATATAGGTGTAAAATAACTAAGTTCAGAAAGCTAGAAGAGTTAATAGTGCACTACACTAATGAATCAATAATAAGACCAAAAAAAGCTTTAAACAATCAAATTGTTCCATACCGCCGAGAACCCAAAACCCAAATTAATTCAAGTTGCAAACTTACTTGGAAAGAGGAACACTACACTGTTGATTGCCAATGACACTCTTCTTTGTTGAGCACTAGAAAGAGGAAGACGAAGATGGAATTCACACTCTTGCACAACAGAAATAAATGGACATGGAAATGGGTATTATACAAAATGAACCTTACCAGTTAAAACCAAAGAAAAGGGAGAGAAGCCTAAACCGAAGTGACTAGTTTTCGACTCCTGATTAACCGTCGGAATGTCGGAAGGAGGGAGGAGAAGCTCGGCAGCAGTGCAGTGCAATGGTTGGGGGTTGAGAGGTGGGAAGGAGAAGGAGACTACCAGGCAAGTTTTAACAAACACACATCGACGTCGTTTGGTTTTAAACCAAACAACGTTGTCTTGTCCGTGCGGAAAACGTTTTAACAAAGCCTTTTGCGACATTTTCTTCAACAAAATGTCGCATATTCTATTTCACGACGTTCTATTCCTAAAACGTCACAAAAACTATCCAAAATCCGTGACTTTTTCATTAAACGTCATGGAAAAGTTTGAACAATCAGCGACGTTTTATTGGTAAAACATCGCGAATTGCATTTATTTTTTGTAGTGAATTAAGATTAAATACATTAGATATAAATTTAATTTAATTTGAATAATTTAAGTGAGTAAAGTGTTACATATATTTCTAGCGATATTAAAGGACCTTTATAAACAATAAAAATAGAAAAAAGGTATTACATTAGTACTTACGTGATATTTAATAAATGAAATTTTAATAAATTCTATGAATTCATAGTTAAAGTTGGATAGTTTTGAAATATTAAAAATCCTAGATATTGTCTATTTATTATTTTGTATTTTTCCTATGAACCAAACAGTATATTATCAAGATTGTATCCTTGTGTGTAGCTTGGCTAACTCAAGTTCCACCGCTTCCATCAAACTAGTTTAAGAAGTGAAAAACAACCAATTCCTTTTCGACACTCAGTATGTGGAATGCTCTTGCACCATGTTTTAGAATGTTGATGCAAAATTAAGCCGTGATTAAGCTCTGATCAAGACAAGCTCCTTAGCCAATTCTATAAAAGCAAGCTTACGGGCAAAATCACCACGATTTATGCAAATGCAACACATCCAAGCCAAGAATAAACTGTTATGATTTAGGATATTCCAGATCAAATATAAAGTGGCAGTTGAAATGAGAGCTACTACTCACATACTCATAGTTACCTGGACATCTTGTGTAGAAGATGCACTTGGAGCCCAGTCAGACAAATCAAATAAGCGTCGCTTTCTTGTTCAATTTCATAACTTAAAGTAGCTTGTATCGGAGTAACTCATTCCCAGAAGGGACTTTGTTGCCCTAGCAACAATTAAATGAAAGATAGTTTAAATTACAAAATCGGTGAATTGAAAACAGTTTTGCTGAATTTGAAAATCTCACTCACTTACTCACCAATAAACTAAAGGAGAAGACATGTTAATGTTGATCACAGTACCAACAATCACATTGAGAAATTTGAATTTTTTGGCATCCAAGTGAAGGATCACAAGGATCGCATAGGCAACGGAAATAAAACTATTTGCAATCCTATATAGATCTATTGCATTTATATTCATACTAATAATAAGAACAAGAAAAAATAAATACTTGGAATTTATAAGAATTAACCGGTAATGAACTTCAAAAATACGAAGTCTCTATGCATTCCACACCGAGAAATACGTCCCACTTTCAACACTTGATATGGCTATGGAAGATTTTGAAGAACTCTTTCTTCAAGAATCAAACAAAACAATTTTGTCTCTTTCTCTCTTGGTTTTATTTAATGTATGAAAAAGAGAGATAGCAAAACTTCTATCTTTCTCTTCATAACTTTACTGTGTCATAAAAACCAAGAGTCTCGCAATGCTCTTCGGTTGTATTTAAGAAACTTTTTAACAAACTGGAAGAGTATGTCTTCATTCAAAAACAAAATGTAAGGTTTTTTTTTACATTTAAAAGACCAACAACGTCTATTTATTCACTTCTTTTCATTTTGGTTTAATTTTTTAAATAAATAAAATGAAATAAATAAAAATATTCTATTTTATTCATTTATTTTGCACAAGAGAGTTTCCAATATTAATTATATTTTCTGTGCTAGCAAAAAATATAATAATATATCGTATAGATTACTTAACAAATTATCTTATAATAAATTAAATAATCATAAATAGGAAATATTACACTCGTAAGTGTGTGACCACATAAGTTCGTCAGTAAGTCTGTAGTAATTAATCCAATTAACTACTAATCATGGTAGGCGTCTAACAACGCTCCTCAACGACCAGATAGTATGAAGTAACATCCTTACAAAGACGAAACCTGGTTAAGGATAAAGTATTATTACCTTCCATCATTACAACTTCAGATTATCCTAAGGTATGGTTTAATTGTCAATCATTATTAAATAACCAACTATGTTACAAGTCGATCATTAATGATTGGTGAATGACTTATGAAACTCATTTTCTCAATCATTCAACCACTCTGGCCAAGGTCTTGAAACAACCATTAAAATCAATGACAACATAGAGCTCAAACTCATTACTTAGAGTCGATGGATCCCATCTTAACTCATCACTAATCATATAGGTACTTAATTATTTCCAATGATCATTCAACTAGCATTTTTACACACTAGTTTCTGACATCAAAACATAATAAGTGACCTATTGATTACTATGATGATCTCAGGTCAAAGGAAAAAAATATACATTTAAATCCTTATAAGAATATTCCACTTGACAGTTCAAAGGTAATATTAACCTTTGAGAATTCTCAGTTTGGTCAGTTCAATGATCATATCTCTATATGCATCATCTATAAATGTAACTTAGTAAATGAGATCTACTAATATCCATCCAATAGATACTGTTACATATATATTGATCTAATCGGATCATTAAAGTCCTTATTTGATGATCCTATGATTAAGAACAATTTTAGAGTAAACCCTAAAGACTTGACTCTCATTATCATAATCTCCATTATGATGGCAAGTGTATAAATTTAATTAAGGACTTATCATATTAAGATAAAAGAAATAACAAACAATATGATAATATAACCATTTACCATGTTATTAAACAAAGTTAATTCTCACAAAACAAAAGTGTTCAATCTATTACATAATGATTGGGTCATGGGCATAATTCCAATAATCTCCCACTTAACCTAGACCCATTCTGTCATGAACTTCAATCCTATTTTCCACTTGTGCTTATCAAACTCCTTTCATCCAAGTGCCTTAGTGAAGGGACCTGCAGCATTCTCCTTTCCTTTAACTTTTTGAATTTGAATGTCCTCACGCTCAATAATTCCTCTAATCAGATGAAACTTCCGCAGAACATGTTTGGATCTTTGGTGTGACCTTGGTTCCTTAGCTTATGCAATAGCACCAATATTGTCACATAATAAAGGAACAACTTCCTTTATCGAAGGAACCATGACAAGTTCCGTTAAGAACTTTTTCATCCAAAGAGCTTCCTTAGCTGCTTCGCATACAGCTATGTATTCTGCTTCAGTAACTGAATCAACTACAGTAGCTTGCTTGGAACATTTTCAACTCACCGCTCCTCTATTCAAGATGAAAATATAACCAGAGGTAGATTTGCTATCATCTTTATCTTATGCAAAGCTAGCATCAGTATAGCCTATTAGCTTTAATTCATAATATCCATGTATGAGGAATTGGTCTTTATTCCTTCTCAAGTACTTAAGGTTGGTTTTAACCACTTTCCAATGTACCTCACCTAGGTTACCTTGATACTTGCTCGCTATTCATAGTGCGTAGGCTACATCGGGCCTGGTACATGTCATGGTATACATGATAGCTCCCATTACGCTTGCACATGGGACTCTACTTATGCGTTCTCTTTCTTCTAAGGTTTTAGGACAATCCTCCCTACTAAGAGAAATTCCAGTATCGGTAGATAGCCTTTTCTAGAATTTTCCATTTCATACCTTTTTAAGATAGTATCAATGTACATGGATTGGGAGAGCCTTAGCAGCTCTATAGATCTTGATTCTAAGAATGTAAGCTGCTTCTCCCAAATCCTTCATGGAGAACTGTTTAAATAGCCAAATCTTTATCTTTTGTATGGCTAGTACATCATTTCCTATTAACAATAAGTCATCTACATATAGCACTAGGAAAATAATTATGCTCCCACTAAACTTCTTGTACACACATGGCTCTTCTTCAAATCTAACAAAATTGAACTTCGCAATTGTTGTATTGAAGCGAATATTCCAACTTCATGAAGCTTGCTTCAATCCATAAATGCATCTTTATAGGTTACATATTTTATTAGGAGCAGATGGCAATGTGAAACCTTCAGGTTGAGTCATATAGACATCTTCCTTGAGCTCTCCATTAAGAAATATTATTTTCACATCCAGTTTCCATATCTCATAATCATAGTATATAGCTATATCAAGTAGAATCTGAATACATTTGAGCATTGCCCCAAGGGAAAAAGTTTCATCATAATCAATACCTTCCTTTTGATTATATCCCTTGGCAACAAGACAAGCTTTATAGGTTTCAACCTTCCTGTCTGCTCCAATCTTTTTTCTTAAATACACATTTACGTCCTATGGGTTTTATATCCTTTGAGGGATCAACCAAAGTCTACACTTTGTTGATTCTCATGGATTCTAACTCAGATTCCATGGCCTTAATCCACTTCTCACGATTTGGACTTGTCATAGCCTCTTTGTAAGTCTTAGGGTCATCATCAATATGTGAGATATCATCAATATGATTATCCTCATTACATTACACCATTAAGTTTAATCTATCTGGTGCACGATGATTCTTAATAGACCTTCTAAGAGGCTCATATTCAATAGGGTCTTCTTCTACTTGATCTTGTTGTTGCATTGGTTCCTAGACAGGTTCATTAACCAGTCCATTCTCCTCAATAATTGAGGTGGTACCCCATGTGTTAACTTCAAGACATCAAGTAAAGGCTGCTTGACATGCATTTGGTGCTCTTGAGCTTGTGTTGACTCATCAAAATCCTGAATTTCATCAAAAGCTATTTCTACACTATGACTTCCTTCATTAAGGAATTTCCTTTCTAAAGAGGTTGCATTTCTGGCCACAAACACTATGTGTTCGAAAGGTTGATATAAATAGTATCCCATAGTTTCCTTGGGATAGCCAAAAAATCTACACTTGTCAGATCTCGCTTCAAGCTTATCTAGCAGCAATCTTTTAACATAAGCTGGGCAACCCTAAACCTTCAAATGTTTTAGAATAGGCTTACATCCTTTCTATATCTCATATGAAATTTTAGTGACTGCTTTAGTGGGAACTTTATTTAATAAATAAGCAGCGGCTTCAAAAACATATCCCCATAGGAAGATAGGAAGATCAGTGAACCCCATCATGGATTTCACCATATCCAATAAAGTTCAATTTCTCCTTTCCTAAACACCATAGTGATGTAGTGTTCCCGGAGAAGTCCACTGAGACAAGATTCCATCTTGCCTTAGGTAATCAACAAAATCCTCACTAAGATACTCACTACCATGGTTAGATCTCAGTGCCTTTATACTCTTACCAGTTTGTTTTTCAACTTCACTACGAATTCTTTTGAACATTTCAAATGATTCAGACTTGTGTTTCATAAGATACACAAATCCATATCTTGACATATCATCAATGATGGTCATAAAATAAGAATATCCACCTTTAGCTTGAACTTTCATAGGCCCATATACGTCAGTATGTACGAGTCCTAAAAGTTCTCTAGCTCTCTCTCCAGTTCCAGTAAAAAGAGATTTGGTCATTTTGCCTTTAAGATAAGATTCACAAGTTTCATATGATTCATAATCATATTGACCATGGCATCCTTCCTTTTGCAACTTGTTTACTCTTTTCTGACCAATATGACCAAGTCTACAACGCCAAAGGTAAGTTTGATTTTCTTGATTACCTCTCTTCCTTTTTTGACCAGAAACATTCATAATTAGATAAACAACTATTTTAGGTAAGACATAAAGATCATATTGTAAATAACCACTTACATAAAATTCATTACCATGAAATATATTACATTGGTTATTTCTAAAGATTGTATGAAATCCATGCTTGTCTAATGATGAAATGGAAATAATGTTCGAAACAAATTTAGGAACATAATAACAATCTTCTAACAATAAAGTCCTTCCTATAGGCATATCAAGAGAAATAGTTCCTACAGCTAGGGAAGCAACACTTGCTCCATTCCCAACTTGTAGCTTTACTTCTCCCTTCTTCAATCTTCTACTGATCCTTAGACCCTACAACATATTGCAGATGTTAAAGCTACTATCAGTATCTAATACCCATTTAGAATAATCAATAATAGTTAAAGAAATCATGAAAGAACTTTTCATAAATGTCCTACCTTATTTCTTGCCTTTCAAAGTAGCCAAATACTCTAGGCAGTTCCTCTTCCAGTTTCCCTTCTTTGTACAGAAGAAACATTCAACATCCTTTTGGTCAACTTTCTTCTCCTTACCCTTGGATTTGTTCTAAACACCCTTAGGTGCAAGATGATTTTTCCTGGGCATCTTTTTTCCCTTCCACTTGTGCTTAGAAGAGTTACCAACCAGATTCATAGACCTTGATACTTTCTCCTTCTCAGGCGATGCTACTTGATTTTCATAATCGATCAGCAGGTTGAGCATTTTATGAAGATCATAGTCCATCTTGTTCATGTTAAAGTTAGCAATGAATGGTGAAAACTTATTAGTAAGAGGTTGTAAGATCAAATCTTGTGACAGCTCTTTCCCTAGTGAACACCCTAACTTCTTAAGTTGTTCTTTAAGATCAATCATCTTAAGAACATCGGGTCCCATAGGATATTAGGGCTTCAATTCAGACTTTAATAGGGAGTTAGATAACTGGTATCTAGTAGTCCTACTTTGTGACCAATACATCTTATTAAGATGCTCAATGATCTGTGGAGGATTCATACCTTCATGTTGCCTTTAGAGTTTAGAACTCATTGATGCTAGAATAATACACTTGGCATTAGTACTTTGTTCATTGTACTTAAAATATGCATCTAATGCATTAGCATCATCAATTCCCTCAGGAGACGCTTCCTTTACGGGTTTATCGATCACTTCAATAAGTTTCTCATGCATGAGAACAATTCTCAAATTGTTGTACTAGTCATCAAAATTGTTACCCTCTAGTTTGTTAGCATGAAGAACACTTAGCCTTGTTACGGTAGACATTTTGAGAAATCTAATGAAAAGAAAATACCAAAATAAGAACACAATCATATATCATTAAGACATGGACTTTTATCTAAATGATATAAATCTTTAAAACATGAATGAAGCCCTTGGTTGTCAAGTCGTTACTCATGCATAATTAAAGAGTGGTAAATCACCTATTTTATCATATAAAATTTATAGTAGCATTAATACTACATAGTCTCCTACTTGTCAGGTCGTTCCTATTAGTTTAGTTGAGTTTATCCATCGAAGTGACAGAGAATTAATTAATATTATACTCCCTAGGTAGTCTAGGCCAAAAGTATAAAATTAATTAATTTTTCCTCACACATGCATCATATGCAATAGAAAATATTGTTTATCCTAGAACTATAAGTCCCCTAGTTATCAGGTGAGTCCTTGTAAACAAAAATAAATATTATGATCTACTTGGGTTAAAATTCCTTTTTGATAAAATATCATATATTAAATCAAAATAAACTCAATTATGTTAAAGGGTCAAGATTTCATGTTAATAAAACAATTTTGATAACATTAGTGATCATATCATACTATCTAAAAACATTCATAAAAAAAACTTTTAATGTAAGAAACATTTATGGATCTTATTTCATAAATAGATAAATAGTTGGACAATGTGGGTAAAACCCATAAATCCATAAAAAACATATTATAAAGCATTTGGTGAATGATTGTTGTGCACAACATCTGTCCAAATGCCTTTTGAAATTTTTTTTCAGTATTTATGGATTTTACTAATTCCAAAAGCTTTTAATGAGTTTTCGTGCACATATGGGAAAAAATAACATCTGTAAAATACTTTTCCCAATTTCTTTTAACACCATGTATTCAAACAGTGTATACATCAGATATAACCAAATGCTTTGACAAACTTGTCTTACACCATGCATACATCTATTAAAAGACTTTTATGCGTAAAACATCTGGAAAATTTCTTTAACGAATTTTGGATGAAAAACTACTTCTGTCTCTCATACATAAATAGTAACTCACTTCTCTATTGTATCGTTTTCCGTGAATTCAATTTTAGAGAAGCTAACTTAAATTCATACAAATTAAAGGAACAACTTCCATTTATTAAAATAAGGAATGCAACAAAATACGAAAACCTAAACATATGCATTTTTCTAAGTACAGTGTGAACGCGTTACTGGCTTTGATACCAATTGAAGGATCGTATACAAAGTGGAAATAAAATTAATTTCAATCCTATATAGATCTATTGCATTTAGATTAACACTAATAATAAGAACTGGCAAAAATAAATGCCTGGAATTTATGAGAATTAACCAGTAAAACCAAACCAAACCAAACATACCCATATTCCCGCCTAAGCAGGATATGGGGGGGGTAAGATGTACACAATCATGCCCGCATCTCTGATAGAGATACAGAGACTGTTTCAAGAATTAACCGGTAACGAACTTCAAAAATACGAAGTCTCTATGCTCTCCACACCAAGAAATATGTCCTGCTTTCAACACTTGATATGGCTATGGAAGATTTTAAAGAACTCTTTCTTTAAGAATAAAACAAAACAATTTTGTCTCTTTCTCTCTTAGTTTTATTTCAATGTACAAAAGTGAGAGAGAGCAAAACTTCTATCTTTCTCTTCGTAAGTTTACTATATCATAAAAACCGAGAGTCTCGCAGTTCTCTTCGGTTGTATTTAAGAAACGTATTTAACAAACTGGAAGAGTATGTCTCCTTTCAAACACATTACGTAAGTTTTTTTTTTACGTTTAAAAGACCAACAACGTCTATTTATTCATTTTGGTTTATTTTTTTAAATAAATAAAATGAAATAAAATAAAACTATTTATTTATTTTATTCATTTATTTAGCACAAGAGAGTTTCCAATATTAATTACACTTTCTGTGCTAGCAAAAAAATAATAATATGCCATATAGATTATTTAATAAATTATCTCATAATAAATTAAATAATCATAAACAAGAAATACTACACTCGTAAGTGTGTGACCACATAGGTTCATCACTAAACCGATAGTAATTAATCTAATTAACTACTAATCAAGGTAGGCATCTAACAATGCTCCTCAAAGACTAGACAGTGTGAAGTAACATCCTTACAAAGATGAAACCTGGTTAAGGATCAAGTATTATTACCTTCCATCATTATAACCCCGGATTGTCCTCAGGTATGGTTTAACTGTCAAACCTTATTAGATAACCAACTATGTTACATTTCGATTATTAATTATTGGTGAATGACTTAAGAAACTCGTTTTCTCAATCATTCAATCACTCTAGCCAAGGTCTTGAAACAACCATTAAAATCAATGACAACAGAGAGCTCAAACTCATTTACCTAGAGTCGATTGATCCTATCTTGACTCATCACTAATCATATAAATACTTAATTATATCCAATGATCATTCAACTAGCATTTTTACACACTAGGTGTCTGACATCGAAACATAATAAGTGACCTATTGATTACTATGATGATCTTAGGTCAAAGGAAAAAATATACATTTAAATCCTTATGAGAATATCCCACTTGATAGTTCATAGGTAATATTAACCATTGAGAATTCTCAATTTGGTCAGTTCAATGATCATATCTCTATATGCATCATCTA
>JAOSBN010062961.1:0-13681 GCA_027563595.1 Erythroxylum suave | reverse complement strand
AACTAGAGTCAATCCACCATGTGTTATGATTAACATTAACCATATTAGATTCATAACAAACGAATGAAATTTGAGTACTTTTTTTTTCCATCCAGATCTTGAATTTAACGCAGCCTTTCTTCATGTGTCCCTTCTTCTTGCAAAAGAAACACTTAGATGGTTTCTTTATATTAGACTGAATGGGAATTTTCCCTTTTCCCTTTCCTTGGACATCATCCTGTCTCTTCTTTCCTGAAACCTTTTTCACCCTCTTCCATCAACAACCTCTCCTCTTCTTGTACACACATGATCAACAGGTCATTAATCGACCACTTGTCCTTATGTGTATCGTAAGAAATCTTGAAAGGATCGTATTGTTGAGGTAGAGTGCACAGAATATAATGCACTAGGAAAGATTCCGATATTGAAACCTCCAACGCTTTCAGCTGAGCCGCTATGTCCCTCATATGCATGATGTGATCACGAATGCCCTTTATCCTAGTGAGCCTCAGGGATGACAACTGCATAATCAAGGTGCTGGCAAGAGCCTTATCAGATGTAGCGAACTGCTCATTAATGGCCTTCAGCAGATCTCTAACATTATTATGTTGTTCGACCGAACTATGAATACTAGCAGATATCTTCGTCTTTATGAACATAACGGAGAGGCGATTAGACCTCTCCCACTTTTCATAAAGTGCAACAGCTTCTAGAGTGCTGGTCTTAGTCATACTTAGTGGTTCGTAATAGCATAGTCTATATCCATCCAACCTAAATGAAGCAAAATTCTCTCCTTCCACACCTTGTAGCTGTCACCTCTGAATTTGGGAATATCACACTTAATATCAGAAATATTGACTGTCTGAGTAACTGCAAATTAAGAAATAAAAATATATGTTTGTTATATATATAATTTGAGGCCAAAAAATAATTCATGGTTTACCATGTAAATCATGCATTTAATAGATAAATCTAGTGACATAAGACTTGCCTGTGGGCTAAAGTTTTACTCAATTAGATTCATTTACACTTTATGACAAAACTATTGAATTATGTTCCTTTTCTTAATTCCTGTGGGAAGATTAATAAATATAATCCAATATTTTATCCTAATTAATCATACAAATATAATAAAATTTTTGTAGGTAGATTTTATCATATTGCGTATGATTAATTACAATTAATGATTTAATGTGATTTTAAAACTAAATATATAATCCTAATTAATTTGAGATGCTATGGCTACTTCCAATTAATTAAAATTATATGATCATAAACATTATCTTAAAGCATTAAATCAAAGCTTAAACATTTGCATCAATTAGTAAATAATGCAAATAAATCAATTGATAATGCATAAATCATTTAATCTAAATTTGCATACATAATAATCACAAAATTACACATACAAATAATTAATGCACAAATTATTTAATTTAATTTTAAATGCATAATAATCAAAAAATTTATACATACAAAATTCTCAATTAATCACATATAATTTGTGCAAAAATTAAACAAGTACAAATAAGCATGTCTAAGTTTAAAAAAACAACATAAAGACATACAAATTTAAAATTAATATTTGCATAAAATATTAATACCCAAAAATGATTTTATAATTAAAATAATGAATAATGGGTTAGGCCCTAATTAACCCAATTAATTATTAATATTAACATAATTAATATTAATAAAAATTTAAAAAAATAAAAAAAAGGAAATTCGGGGTCGTCTTCAACCTTCAGCTAAGTCGGGCGTGACTCGGCTGGAGCAGTCGGAGCCCCGACTGTAAAATGGAGTAGAAGACGCCAAATAACGCATGGATGCCGCCGGTGGGATGAGGACTACCTGGAGACGTGCACCAGATGTCCAGAATCCGACCATGCAACATTCGAAAAATCGCAAATACCAACATTCCAAAAAACTCACGTATGTCCGTCACCTTCCCACCTCTCCCACATTCCAGTCACGGCTTGGAGCTCCATGGAATACCCCAAAAACGACTCTCACGTCCATAGCACATCAAAAGGTGTCAAAAAAATTCAACACTCTCAACTCATATATATACGGCATAAAACGGAGTAAAACAGAGGTAATTTATCATCAACAGTTCAAAAATAAGGCAGAGGTGGTCTAGCTCTAATACTAAATGTAAGACCAAGCCATAATAATCAACAACTCAAGCATGCATTTCATACATGATAAATTCACGTAAAACATATGCATATGTATCAAGGTATATCAGCGGAAGCATAATGAAAATACGATACCTCCGGTCATTGTTTTTATCACCTCAGATGATCCTCTTCTCGCTGTCTGGTTTGGAGCTTCTGAGTCTTCTGTCCTCTCCTTAAGCAAAACCGATGGTGTCAATAGAAGCTTAGTGAAGATAGGGACCCGAAGTGCGTTCCTCAAACATTGTTTATACCTCTGCCCATCACAGAGGCAGCAACAACTACAGCATGAGCATTGGCGTTTGTGTATTGCATGGGTTTACATTAATGGACCACACTGAATACTAGATAGATTAAGTCAGAAAAGTCTTACATCGGCAACATACCATTCTTCAGTTGTACCACCGAGTTATGCTCCAAGTTAAACCCAAGGCTTAACTTTGCGACATCAGCTTGTTGCCTTTCCGCGCTACTCATACATCCGTTCGGGTCATCTCCATGATGCTCCTTCCCCAGTGGGAACAAATCACGAGCCACCCATTGCATGGTCTCATGCAACTTAGCAACGAGACCATCAGTGTCCCTGGAGTTGGGCTATTGTGTATGAGGCCGAATATTCTCCCTCTGGCCTACCCTTGCACTGTACTACCAATGGGTTTGGATGACTGCTTTTCAGTCCATTGTTTCCCGTGGCCCACTTGGAGTGACTCCACCTGAAAAACCATCTCTCCCACCTTTGAGATACTCTTTCCTTTATTGGTTCCACCGTATCTCTCTTTGTTCCCTTCTTTTACTTGTAAAAATATTTGCTTCTCTCAGCAGAATCTCTTTCGAGATCTCCTCTGCGATAGCCTTATCCCGCAAGATATGGTATCTGGAGCCTCCGTTGGAAGATTGCCCAAAATCTGTTCATGCCTTGTCATGTCGGTTATCAACATTTTTGGAATCTCCCTGCGATTTCCGTGTCTTTCCCTGAAAAATCATCCATGTGCCAAACGTCGGAGTTGGTTCTACCGGTGCCGGATTCGGCTGGACTTTTCCAGTGCCCCTATCCTACTGTCCACTGTGCATCTCATCCTGTTTGTCACCATTGACATTCTGTTCACCCTTCTCTGCAACTACATCCTCATTCCGCCTCTCCAGAATCCTTACCTCCGCCATCTTTTCACATGCCTCCTTTCGATGTCCAACTTTGCCACAATGAAAGCAAATGAGGTTAATTCCCTCATATTCAACCATATAGACACAATGCATAATCTTAATTGATGGCTTAAGTGGCTTCTTTAAGACAATCTCAACAAAATTTCATGTGAAGTTGCCGCGCACCCATGCTGCAGTGTTACAGTCTATTCTCAATGTACGCCCCAGTCCACCCCCAATCCTCTTCAACATCGTTACATATTGGAACTCCAGCGGTGGGTTCGGTATTCTCACCCATACTGCTATCTTATCAAACGCCTCCTCCGTAGGGTGAAAATTCGGTCCCCATTTGCGGATCATCAGGCAGTGGCCCTAGACCGACCAAGGACCTTCAAACAAAGCAAATTCTCTATCCTCCGGATTCGTGAATTTGACAACGAAGAATCCGTTGGGTAAATCCGTAAAGGTGATTGATCCCCTAGGTCACCATAAGTGTTCCAATCTTTTCTTCGCGGATCATCAGGCAGTGGCCCTAGACCGACCAAGGACCTTCAAACAAAGCAAATTCTCTATCCTCCGGATTCGTGAATTTGACAACGAAGAATCCGTTGGGTAAATCCGTAAAGGTGATTGATCCCCTAGGTCACCATAAGTGTTCCAATCTTTTCTTCAGCACCATATAACCGACGTTACTTCCAAGCACCTTGATAATCAACGCATCCTCTAGTTAGCATAGAATAATTCCATCTCATCCTCCGTTGCTATGATCTTAGGGTAAAGCTCGTTAGTGAAATCAATTATCGAGTCATCATACACACACATGTCTGCCAGCAATATCACATGGTCCCCATTGCTATCCTTCATATTCCCTATAAGTACTTCACGATACCCTACTCCTCGTGCTCTAGGTGGGATCGATCGCCGTTCTTCCACCGCAACATCCTTCTCCATTGGTTCCAGTACATCAGGTCGAGGTTCATTCCTCGTCTCCACTTTCTTGGCTCTTTTCGTGCTTCGATCTATCTGATCTTCTTCCTCCGGTGTGAGCTTACCGTCACGACCAAGGTCTTGCTCCGCACCTCGTCGCTTGTCATGCTATTTCGAAGACGTGATTTAAAGATCTTATACAGGGTTGATATATAATGGTAATAAATGTAGCATCCGTCCATATGTGCGGCCCAGTAGTTAGTACACATATGTAAATGAGTTTTAATATTAATAAAAGAGAATATGCTTCTAATTTAAATAAGGAGGGAAAAGTTGCAATAAAGAAGAAAGAAACAAAGTCAAGATAAATTAAAAAAAAAGAAACAAAGTCAAGAGACCTTGTACTTAAAACGAAGATGAGGAAGGTATGAGCTTGAAAGAACATTGTTAATATCATATTGAAAGAACATTATTATTAATTGATTGTAATATATGAAAAATGTTAATAAAAATTAATAAAATTTTGTTATTTTAAATTTTATTAATATGATTTTTAGCAACAGTGTTTATGTAAAATTATAAATTATACAACATAATATATTAAAGGACTATTTTGCATTTTAAAAATCTAAGCCTATTTATAAAATTTAAAAATTACTCGAAACGATATTGACTGGTACTGATACAGTATCATACCAGAACTAAATTTGGTACCAATATTAGTACTGTATTTATAAAATTAGTCTAATCGGAACATTCTATGATGAAAGGATTGAATTATATGAAAAAATTATACAAGGAAAGGTTAATCAAAACTACTTTGATATTTATTTCTCAAAAAAACAAAAAAAACTTTGACATTTCTAAATATTTGGGTAATCATGACGCATTGTTAGACGCCAATTTTAATCTTGTCTTGATTTCCCAATAAGTTGCTACTATTGCTATAATATATTCCATGTTTCTAAAAGAGATTTTGCCACCATCGCTGCACCTGCATACCACCAGGATGCCACTTTGGTAATATTTTCAGAGATATAGGACTTCAAACTTACTATGAGATCATCCCTTACCTATTTGTAAAAAACAGCTTTGCTTGATTTAAAAATGAGAATCTTTCTGCAGAACATGTACATTGAACAATAGAGATGTGTAAATCATAAAAACATATATTGCACTCCTTTTTGCTACTAGCATTAAATTCTTTATCCATCGTTTAGGTATGTGAAGAATCGCAAAGGTATTCCCTTCTGTTAGATTCCAACTTAATACGCGATTGCACAAAGTTAGTCACGGTAAAAAAAAAATAAAAACTGTATTATTTAGGGGATTCCCTTAGAACTCAGCAAGAAATTTAGGATTACCTTAAAGTGCTTTTGCTAACGTCTCATTCTTCTCATATAAATCTCCCCATCTTAGATTATCTAACGAATTGTTTCTCTATTGAAGATATAAACTCAAAATAAATGTGTTATTATCTCTAAAAGTTTATTTAGTTTCTTAAGAGGTATGTTGCGTTTCTTGAGTAAGTCTAAGAGTTGTTTTTGTACTTTTATAAGTATTATTTTGCTTTAATGAAATACACAGAGGCTCCAACGTTATCGACCACTTCTAGCTTATATATGTTTTCTCCTCTAGGATTCTTCGTTTCTATCTCTGTTTTCTAACAAAGGGATATTAGAGCATAACCCAAAATAACTCCCTAGTTTCTCTAAGAAACACTGACTACATTTCTGACTAGAAAATTACTCCTTAAAGCTAGAGCTGTGCAATCACCTGGTTGGTGAATGAGTAGGACATCTTGAAACTTGGGTGACCAGTGGCAAATCCCATGTTAAAATCTATAGGCAAAGTGAGTCAAATTTAAATCAGTCAAAGAACCACAAAATTGCAGAGGGGAGAAAGCTGGATGATAAAAGTTTTTAGAGGATGTGGATTTTTGGAGTTGTTCTCATCTCTTTCTTCTTATTTCTACTGCTTTTATACGTTGCTGCAGCAGTGTATTTCTTTTGAATTTTCTCAACAACCTTTTATTTTCTCTCAAAACCCACAAAACCTATTAGATTTTTGAATCTTTATATTGGTCCCTCCTTCATTATTCACAACCTCACGAACTTTTTGGGTTCCAAAGATTCGTCAAGAAACCACTAGAATGTTGGGTAACCAAAACTGGCTCTTTAACCTTCTAAATAACCAAACTTATCTTTTTGGTTGGAGATTGCTTCAGGTTCATTGGGACGCTCAAGAAGATCAAGCTTGAGGGACTAAAGGGGAAGCGAGTGGTCCAAGATAGCATGGTTTTTTTTTTTTTGGTCCAAAAGGAAGAGGCAGATTTCTTAGTCATAGACGTGGAAATTATTAAGGTAGAGGAAAAGGAAGATTTAATAGAAACTCCAACTCCTCTGCAGGTTCAAATCAGAGACAGCCAATAAAAGTGATGTGAGTAGGGGCACGGATCGCCATAGAGTTGGTGTGAATGGCTCTCCAACTCAATCTAACCTGTACCGAAATGAGGGAGACCCTGGAGAGGCAAGGTCAGTAGATTGGGGAGCTTAGCTGTGGAGGACGTGAGGAACCTCAAGCTCAGTGTGCTATGTTTCGATAGTAAGCACCTTCTTTTCATCAACCACCACCAGCACGGTATGAGGTTGAGGAAGATGAATTTGATGAGCAGGAAGAGTATATGGAGCGCATGCCTAGGAGGGCTAGGAGAGGAGAACCGCTCAACAGGCGAGATGGAGACCTTAAATCCATCAACATGCAAATTCCATCCTTCAAGGGTAGGAATGATACTGAGGCTTGTTTGGAGTGGGAGCGAAAAGTGGACTTGATTTTTGAGTGCCACAACTTCTCTGAGGAGAAAAAGGTAAAGTCTACAGTTGTTGAGTTCACTGACTATGCATTAATATGGTGAGATTAATTGGTGATATCTTGAAGGAGGAATGGAGAGCACCCCATCATTACTTGGGCAACAATGAAGGCATGCATGAGGAAGTGGTTTGTTCCTTCATATTATTACCGAGAGATGCATTAAAAGCTGCAAAGACTCACACAAGGGTCTAAGTTAGTGGAGGACTACCAAAAGGAGATGGAGATAGCCATGATCTAAGCTAATATTAAGGAGGAACCAGAGGCTACTATGGTACATTTCTTGAGTGGCCTAAACCAGGAGATAGCCAATGTGGTGGAGTTGCAACATTATGTGGAGATTGAAGACATGGTGATGCCATGAAAGTGGAGAGGCATCTCAACTCTAGAGTGACAGCAAGGGGTGGAACGAGTTCTAGCCATAATTGGAACTCGAACTGGGCCAAAAGGGAAGAGAGATTGAAGGACAAGGGTTTCAACTTCAAGGAGACTCCAACGAGGCCGAATGTAGGGGCTGAAACAAAAGGTACACCTAACACCCAAGCATCTTCTAGTAAAAATTCTAGTGTTAAATGCTTTAAATGCTTGGGTTTAGGTCATATTGCATTCCAATGCCCTAATAAGAAAGTCATGTACATAAGGGACAATGGGGTAGTTGAGTCTGAGGATGATAGTGAATGTGATCCCTTGCCATGTGATGAAAATGATAGTGATGATGATTACGTGGAGAGGGTTGCCATAGGAGAAGCATTTGTTATGAGGATGGTTTTGAGTGCTCGAGTAAAGGAGGAGGCTTTAAATCAAAGAGAAAACTTATTTCATTCGAGGTGTTTAGTGGGAGGAAAAGTTTGTAATTTGATCATAGATGGGGGTAGTTGTGCAAACGTAGCTAGTATGACTATGGTGACTAAATTGGGGTTAACATATAGGAAGCATCCTAAGGCATACAAGTTAATATAGTTTAATGGTAGTGGTAAGGTGAAAGTGACAAAGTAGGTGTTAGTGTCATTTTTGGTAGGTAGATATGAGGACGAGATACTTTGTGATGTGGTACCTATACATGCAGGTCATTTACTATTAAGGAGACCATGGCAATTTGATAGGCGTGTAGACCATGATGGGTACACTAATAGGCACTCCTTTAAATTCAAGAGTAGAAATTTCATTTTGACACCATTGTCACCTTATTAGATCTGCTTGGACAAAGTCAAAGCAATGAAAAGTGAGGACGGGGTAGTGAGGTTCGAAAAAGAAGAAGAGGGAAAAGACGCCCAAAAGAAAAATAAGATTGAGCCAATGGGTAGTGACTGCACGAGTGAGAAAGAGAAAGTGGGATGTGCAGGAAAGAAAAGTGCAGAGAGAGAAAAGAAGAGTGAGAGAAAAAAATAAGAGGATGAACTTATTTACTAAAGGAAAAGATTTGAGGAGAGCATATAAAGAGAAAAGAGCACTTGTGGTGGTTAGATATAACGAAAGTTTTATGGCAGAAACTAATTAAAATTTGGCAAGTGTTTTTATGTCTCTTTTATAAGAATATGGAGATGTCTTCCATGAGGAAATACATAATGGGCTACAACCCTTACGGGGTGTTAAGCATCGAATAGACTTCGTGCCCGGAGTTCAAATACGAAACTGACCAATATATAAGAGCAAACCTGAGGGGATGAAGGAGCTTCAGTGGAAAGTGGATGAGCTACTGGAGAAGGGTCATGTGAGGGAAAGTTTGAGTCTGTGTGCTGTTCCCGTCTTATGGATGCTAAAGAAGGATGGAATGTGGAGGATGTGCTTAGATTGCAGAGTTGTGTGAACAAAATCACTGTAAAGTATAGACATCCCATTCCTAAGTTAGACGACATGATGTATGAATTGCATGGTGCATGCATATTTACAAAAATTGATCTAAAACGTGGTTATCATCAAATTTGAATGGAACCTGGGGATGAATGGAAAACTGCTTCAAAAGTATGGGTTGTATGAGTGGCTAGTGATGCCTTTTGGCTTAACTAATTCACCTAGCACCTTTATAAGGTTAATGAATCATGTTTTGCGTGAATTTCTAGGCAGATTTGTAGTTGTTTACTTTTATGATATTCTTGTATATAGCATTACATTGGATGAGCATGTCATGCATGTTCTTAATGTATTAAGAAACGTGAAGTTAGATGCAAATCTTAAGAAGTGTACGATTTGCATTGATACATTGAATTTCTTAGGATTTATGATTAGTTCGAAGGGAGTTGAAGTGAATAGTGAGAAGGTGAAGGCTATTCAAGGGCGACCGACACCTAAGAGTTTTATCGAGGTGAGCAGTTTTTATGGACTTGCTATTTTCTATAGGAGGTTTGTGAAGGATTTCTTTACCATTGCTGCACCTTTGACTAAGGTAATCAAGAAAGAGAGAGGCCTTACATGTAGGGAGGAGCAAGAGTGTGCATTTAATTTGTTAAAAGAAAATTTGTGTTTTACTCCTATTCTTTGTTTGACTAATTTTGACAGAATGTTTGAAGTTGAATGTTATGCTTCTAGGATTGGTATAGGTGCTATGCTGTTATAGGAAGGAAAACCAATTGTATATTACAGCGAAAAGTTAAGTGGCGCCCAACTCAACTATCCGATCTATGACAAGGAACTCTATGCCATGGTGAGAGCATTGGAGGTTGTGGTAGCGCTACCTTCAACCATATATGCACAAGGATGTGGAGCGTGTGTGTAACCAATGCATTACCTATAGACAGGCCAAATCTACTTCAAAACCTCATGGATTGTATACCCCTTTGCTTGTACCTAACCCTTGGATAGATATATTTATGGATTTGTTTTAGGTTTTACCTAAGAAAAAAAAGGGGGTTTGTTAGCATCTTTGTTTTTGTGGACAGATTTAGTAAATTGGTGCATTTCATTGCATACCATAAGACTGATGATGTCGTGCATGTTGCTGATTTGTTCTTTAAAGATGTTATTCGATTCCATGGTATTCCTAGTCTATTGTTTCGGATAGTGATTAAATTTTTTAGTTATTTTTGGTGTGTATTGTGGGGAAAGTTGGGAACTAAACTGTTAGATTCTACTGTATGCCACCCACAGACTGATGGACAAACTGAGTTTGTGAATAAAACCTTGGGGACTTTGTTGCTTACCATTGTATGGAGAAATTTGAAAACTTAGGGTGATTGCTTCCCATTCATTGAGTTTGCATATAATGGATGTGTACATTCTACTATAGGGTTCTCGCCTTTTAAGATTGTTTATGGGTTTAATCCTTTAACTGTCTTACATTTGGTTCCTTTACCTCTGTATGAGTTGTCTAGTATAGATGGGAAGAGGAAAGCAAAAATAGTGAAGGAGATTCACCAGAAGGCATGACAACACATTAAGGAAAGAAATAAGGTCTATGCCCGTCAGGCCAATAAGGGACGGAAGCTGGTGTCATTTGAACCTGGAGACTGGGTTTGGGTGTACCATAGGAAGAAACGTTTCCCTAATCATAGGAAATCCAAGCTGGACCTACGGGGTGACGGTCCTTTCTAAGTTATGGAGAAAATCAATGACATCACTTGGAAGATCAACTTGCCAGGTAAGTATGACATGTCTGTTACCTTCAATGTTGCTGATTTATCTCCATTTGATATGATTCAGATTCAAGGATGAATCTTTTTGAGGAGGGAGGGACTGATGTGAGTAGGAGCACAGATCGCCATAGAGTTGGCGTGAATGATAGAGGCAAGGGAGGAGAGCTAGCTATGCCAATTGGGCCCATGATAGGAGCTAGGGCCAAAAGACTTAAGGAGGCTCTCCATGCGCATGTGGGCGCTATCTTTTGAACAAGATGGAACAGTCCAAACCTATTAGAGGAGAGCTTTATGAATCCTAGCCCAAATTGATCTATCTAACTCAAATCCTTGGGCCAGATACCCTTGGGACTTGAAGACTTGAACTAATAGGCCGATCATGTGTGGTTTTAAATAGGATGGGCTCACTTATTCGCTGAAATCCATACATTAGACCTTTTTTTAACAATTTTATGTTAAGACTGAAAGCTCGAGTACTTATTATTAAGCCTAGGTATAAATAGTTTCATTAGGTTTTTTTGGAAGACAATTTAGTTATCATTTTCTTGATTGTGTCAACGACCATCGTGAGGTTTCTTCCTCTTGTTCTTGTTTCAACACGAATCAATAATTCAGTTATCAATTTTTCTCAAATTGTGGTGTGTTTGTTTGATTTAATCTTCTTGGTTTTAAGTATTTGTGAGGTCCAATAGGGATTGAACCTTGTGTATCCCTTTATTTTTGTTGAATTTCAAATCCTGTTCTTCATTGTCCTTTCTTGCCAAAACCTCCAACATCCATATCTAACGTTGCCATCATTAACTTCTAAGGATTTTCAGACAACCCTTTATCTATACACCTCCGTGTGCACGGCAATTGGTATAAGAGCATTAGTGTGAGGTAAATTCTTATTTACTAAGTAAAATTAAGGTTGGTTCATCACCTATTGGTATTTGACTTAGATTTAAAAAATGAAAAAATGTCCAAAAAATTTGAAAAACGAAAAAAGAAATAAAAATCCAAAAAAAATTTGAAAAAATTGTTTCCTTTAGTTTCGAGTTGAAATCTTTCCTTGTTAATTGTTGGATTCATATTGGAATTTGTTAGAACATACACACTACTTTTTTGGGTTTGTTGATCAGTAGAAACTTGGTTCTGACTTGTGACTTGAATTTAAGAGGAAATCGAGTGGTAAGAGGTAGGAGTGTGTGAGTGCAATTGAGGGTAAAAGCCGTGATGTGTGAAACACAAAGGGAGTAACTTTGACTTGAGTGAAACACCTGAGGTAGTATTGTGAGGCTGTCTATTGCTAGCATTTGTTTTGCAGGAAAAAATTAATCTATACAATGTCTCAGGAAGGAGGACAAGATGATGAGAGCTGAATGCCCTCACTTAGAGAGCCATTCAACAGTAGTTTAAGAGGCTCAATCTAACATGTACCAAAATGAGGGAGACCATGGAGAGGCAAGGTCAGCAGATTGCTAAGCACAGCCGCAGAGGATGTGAGGATCCTCAAGCTTGACGTGTTGCATTTCAATAGTAAGCACCTCTTTTTCGTCGATCGCTACCACCATGGTATGAGGTTGAGGATGATGAATTTATTGAGGACGAGGAGGCGTATGGGGAGCACATGCCTAGGAGGGCTAGGAGAGGAGAACCACTCAACAGGCAAGATGGAGACCTCAAATCCATCAACATGCAAATTCTATCCTTCAAGGGTAGGAATGATGTTAAGGCTTACATGGAGTGGAAGCAAAAAGTGGACTTGAGTTTTGAGTGCCACAACTTCTCTGGGGAGAAAAAGGTAAAGCTTGCTGCTGTTGAGTTCACTGACTAAGCATTAATATGATGGGACTAATTGGTGACGTCTCGAAGGAGGAATGGAGAGCACCCCATCACTACTTAGGCAGTAATGAAGGCATGCACAAGGAAGTGGTTTGTTCCTTCATATTATTACCGGGAGAGGCATCGAAAGCTATAAAGACTCATATAGGGTTTAAGTCAGTGGAGGACTACCACAAGAGGAGGGAGATAGCCATGATCCAAGCCAATATTGAGGAGGATCCAGAGGCTACTATGGCACGTTTCTTGAGCGGGTTAAACCAGGAGATAGCCAATATGGTGGAGTTGCAACACTATGTGGAGATTGAAAATATGATGAATGATAAGTTGTTGTTCTTGATATATTTTAGCTCTATTTTGTGATCGTTTTTGCATTGAATGATGTTAAATTGCCTTTAGTTTTGTGAATTTGGTACTGCTTCTTTGTTCTTGGTATTTGTAGATGATTTGGGAAGAAAATGAAGTAAACCCGAGGAAAGCATAGTCTACCCATGTAAATTCACACAGCCCGTGTAAAGTAGAACTTTAAAGTTGAAGATCTAAAAGCCACATGGTCAGACTGTGTAGATTCACACGGACTGTGTCTTTCAAAGCCAGAACACACAACCAGATCCGAAAGTCACACGGTCAACCCGTGTGAATTCACACGGTCCGTGTATGACAGTTTCAGTGACTAAAATCAATTTTTGAGAGACAAAAAGGGGATTGGTAAGAAAAGGAGGGGAAGGAGGGAGATTCAAGAAGGGGAGAAAAACAAAGAGCCAGGAAGAAGAAAAAAAGCTTGAAGATTGAGAGATCAAGATTCAAGAAGCAATTGGAGTTCCTTTTCCTCCTCTTTCCATTTATTATTTGTCTTCAATGTTCATGTTTACAATTTTTACTTTTAGGTTGAATTCAGTTATGAATCTACAAATTTTCTTATTTTAGGATGTTTGTTTCAACTTGGGATTTATGTATTAAACCTTATGTCTTTACTCAATGTTGACTTGATTTTAGTAAAGTAATTTTGTCTAATATTGATTTGATCTTTATAATCTAGGGTTTCTTATTGCATAATGATAGATGTTAAACTAAGTACTGAAAAGTGATGTTTAATGTCTGAATTGCTAGATTAGACTTAATCGAAAGAATATCTAGAAATAGAATTCTTCATTAGGAGTACTTGGAATTAACCACTGTGTTCATTGGGTTGGATTTGAT
>JAOSBN010062940.1:0-13683 GCA_027563595.1 Erythroxylum suave | reverse complement strand
GAGAGTTATGCTTATTGTCCTAAATCATGTACATACTCACGCCTTAAGTATGACTCCGAACGTTGGACTCCGGAAGCAAGGTTCCAAGAGATGTGGTACCAGAGTAAGAAGATGAATCCAAGCATCCCAACAGTTGGGCTCTGGAAACGGGGCCCGACAAAATAAGAGTTCAAGTTTTTAAATATTGCGTATTCTTTATGATGCCATTTAAGAGATTAGGTTTGCTCTAACACACCATTGATATAGGATATATACTTGAATATCCTCTGGATGTTCAGGTATATACTTTATGGTAGTGGGATGTGACAATTTTTCCCACCGAAGATGCCTAATAATTGTGCCAACAGGTTCTTTTGGCCACCAAAAGTGTACAAAGTGTTTTTTTTCCCACCGAAGGTGCCTAGCGACCAGACCAATAGGTTGTTTTGCCTACCGAAGGTGCTTTGCGACTATGGTAACAAGTTGTTTTTCCCTCCGAAGGTATGCCAATGGGCTATTTTTCCCACTAAAGGTGCCCAACATACTGTTTTTCCCACCAAAGGTATGCCAATGAGCTACTTTCCCACCGAAGATGCCTAGTGAATGTGCCAACAGGCTGTTGCCCACTAAAGGTGTGCCTACAGGCTATTTTTTACAAAAATGTAATATGGAATCCTAATGAAAAGTACTCTAGTTCGACTTCGCAGATTCAGCTAATCAGACCTTTGTGCCATTTCTGTGCCAAAAATGTAATTATTAAATTTCTACTAGATCTTTTAGTAACTAGAACTCCCCTAAATCTTAAAAACAATGATAAAATTTTGATGATTTTGCGAACTCAGTGAGTTAACCATCATTTATGCACTCACACAGTCAAATCACAAAGATGATATAACTTGCAACACTTTAGCAAGTATGTCATATAAGCCAATATTGCATATCATATCACATTCTCCATTGACTTTAGTTGTATTTCACTATTTCAAAGCAATTTAATAAATCATTTCAATTCAATCATATGATGTATGTAGGGATGCATTATGCTTTAGGGAGTGATATGTTAGATTTTCCCTACCAAAGGTGTGTCAATTGGATGCTTTCTTACCGAAGATGCCTAGCGACTGTGCTAAAGGGTTGCTTTTCCCATTAAAGTTTCGAAAGTGTGCCAACGGGTTATTTCTTAGTGAAGTTGCCTAACGATAATGCCAACATTCTATTTTCTAATTGTAAGAGCCTAGTGTCCATGCCAATGGGTTGTTTCTCCCACTAAAGGTGTGCAACCGGGTTATTTTCTTAAAGAAGGGGCCTAGTATCCAGGTCAACGGGTTGTTTTATTATTGAAGGAGCACAAAGATCATGTGAATGGGTTGTTTTCCCCATCGTAGGTGTGCCAATAGGCTATTTTCTCACCTAAGATGCCTAGCGACCTTGCCGACAAGTTATTTTTCACACCAAAAGTTTGCCAACAGGCTATTATCTCACAAATCGTGCCTAGCAATATGTTATTTTATCATCAAAGATGCAAAGCGTCCATGTCAATAGTTTGTTTTTCTAATGAAGGTGCACCAACAAGATGCTTTCTACACTGAAGGTGTATAACCGAGCTATTTTTTCACCAAGTTGCCCAGGGACCTTGCCAGTGTGTTGATTTCCCTGCTAAAGGTGAGCTAACAAGTTATTTTCCCACCAAAGGCCCCTGGTGACCATGACAATGAGCTATTTTTCTAACCATAAGTGTGCCAACGTGTTGTTTTCTCCACTGAAGGTGTGCCAATATGTTATTTTGTAGCTCAAGGAGTTCCAATAGGCCATTTTCTTGGTGAAGGTGCCAAGCAACCATGACAACAGGTTGTTTTCTACACTAAAGGTGTGCTAACAGGCTATTTTGTCTTCAAAGATGCCCAGCAACCCACAAAATAGGTTGTTTTCTCCTAAAGGTACCAATTGGCCACATTAATAGGTTGTTTTCTCATCAAAGATGCCCATTGAACATGTAAATTAGTTGTTTTCCCCATAAAAGTGCACTAATTGGCTATTTTCTCACCAAAGGTGCCCAGCGACTGTGCTAACGGGCTACTTTTCCTACTAAAGCATGCCAATGGGTTGTTGAACTTAGGTTTCTAATATGGAAAAGTTTTAATAATTAACCTTGATATTCTGTAAGCGCACGAGTCATTCGTGTAGTATCTAAGGTGTAGATCCCATAAGGAGGGTTAATCTAATCCTAAAATCTAAGGCCAAAAACAAATTACAATAACTCAAAATTAACAAAACTAAACAGGAAATTATTTAATTGCTTAATTAATTCCAATAATCAAATTTGAAATTATAAACAAGATAGAATATGCAACACCCAATCACTAAATAACCTAAACACTACCAATTGAGAGAAAGGGAATTTTTCTTTAACTTTAATAAAAACCTAGTTGATTATGAATTTATTGGATTACCGGTTCCAGGCGATCCAAGGGTTGACTACACTCCTTGACTTATAATCATTAACCCTAATTTATAAACCCTAGTCAGATTATGGGAATTACAATCTCTTGATTTAAAATTTATCCAAAACCTAAATTAGATCTCAAGTTGTCCAAAACTACCAAAAACCTATAAAGATCTCTCTTCAAACAAATTTACCAATTTGATTTAATTCTTGATCTATTAAATTACCTAATTGTTGTTAGCCCAATTTAATGATTTTTCACTTGGTTCACCCTCTCAGTTGATTATCAAATTATTCAATTATCGAATTGAAATCATAAGAAATCCAATAAAAATGCAATAATCAAATTTCATTAATATCAAAAGCAAAAAATCCCAAAAGCGAGTTTAGACAAATCCTTAACATACAACAATTCTATCATATATGGCTATGTCTTATTCTATACAACTATACAAATTGAAATTAAACCAGAAATAGACTCGAAATGAATGATGAAGGCAGTAATGGCAGGAAACCTCCTTTTCCAGGAAGTACTTCATGTAAGCTTCTTCTCCATGTCTCTCTTCCTTTATTTCTTCCTTAATCTCTCGATAAAACTTTCTAGGGTTTCGAGATTGTAACTGATGCAAAAGCTCCCTCTCATGTGTTCTTCATGTTCTTTAAATACCTTTTTGGTCTTCAGTAGCCTTAGGATTTTTTCAAGGTTGAAACAGTTCGAAAAATCCCCCGAAGTTTGACATTTTCTTTTGTTTATGTGTCTATCTGATGCAGGTCACAATTATAACCTGCATCCAAACCTTTTTATCATGATCGTGGTAATCAGGTCACGATCATAAGTTGTGGCAAAGTCTTCTATGACGATCGTGTCCTTTATACCATGATCATGGGCCGACTCCTATGTTTCTGTCATGATTGTGGCCTATTATACCATGATAGTTGTGAATTGCATCATGTTTTATTGCTTAATTCGTTATTTATTAAGTGTTAATTTGAGTGATTAATATGTGTTTAGGTTAGAGTTATGTTAGTTTGTGTGTTTAAATGTTTTTATAGGTTGGTGTAAGTTTTGAGCTTAAATATTATGTTTTTGAGGTACCTTGATGAGTCTGTTAGTATTTCATGGTCAACAAAGAAGAACAGAGAATTTTAGGCCAAAATCATAACCCACAATCGTGGCATAATTGGCTATAATGGTGACAGAAACACTTGAGCCAGCCCACAATCGTGGCATACAGGCCACAATCATGACAGAAGAATCTACTATAGCCTACAATCATGGCAAAAAGGTTTGATTCTATCCATGATCATGGCATTTAACTCCACTATCATGGCCTGCATCGAGCAGATGTGTAAACAAGAGAAAAAGTCAAGTTTTGAGGGATCTTTTAGACTGTTTAGACCCTGGAAAAACCCTAAGACTACTAAGGTATTTAAAGAACACAAGAGAGGGAGCTTTGGCATTAGTCGTAATCCCAAAACCCTAGAGAGTTTTATCGAGAGATTGATGAAGAAATGTAGGAAGAGAGACATGGAGAGGAAGCCTATGTGAAGTACTTCACAGAACAAAAGGTTTCTAGCTTTGGTACATCTAATCCAATTGTATTTTTCGATTTTGTTACCAATTTTTTTATGTATAGAATTAGGATAATCATTAAGAATAGGATTGTTGGATATTGGAACTTATCTAGACTCACCTTCCGAATATTTTTTCTTGATATTAATGAAATTTTATTGTTGTCTTTTTATTAGAATATTTGTAATTTAATTTATCCACTTTATAATTTGGTAACAAATTGAGAGGGTGAACTGAGTGAAAAATCATTAAATTTGGGCTAACAAAAGTTAGGTAATTTAATAGATCTAGAATTGAATCAAACCAGTAAATTTATGTAACTAAAGATCATGGTTTTCAGTAGTTTTCTAGACAACTTAAGATCTAATTTAGGTTTAGGATAAATGTTGAATCAAGAGGTTGTAATTTCTTATAATTTGATTAGGGTTAATGATTAAAACTTGAGACAGAGTAATCAACTCTAGGACCGTCTAGAACTAGTAATTCAATAAACTCTTAATCAATTAGGTTTTCATTGAAGTTGGATAAAAGATTCCCTTTCTCTCAATTACTACGTCGTAAGTGGATTCTTGATTGGGTGTTGCAATTGCTATCTTGTTTATATTTCTGAATTTGATTATTGGAATTAATTGCATGATTGAATAATTTCTTGTTTTAGTTTTGTTCATTGAATTTTTTTGAATTGTATTCATCTTTAGATTTTAGGATTAGATTAACCCTCCTCATGGGATTAACACCTTAGGTACTACACGAACAGGTGCACTTGCAGAATATTGAGGATTAAAAATATCAAAACTTTTCATATTAGAAACCTGCGATCATGCCACGATAGTGGGTTGTTGTTTCAGCCTGAAAGTCCCCAAAACCTCTCCATTCTTTATTGTTAACCCTAAAGCCAATCAAGGTACCTCAAAAATATAACATTTAAGCTCAAAAGCTTATACTAACCTATAAAACCATTTAAATACAGAAACCAACATGATTCTAACCTAAACACATACTAATCACTCAAATTAACACTTAATAGATAATGAATTAAGCCCTAAAACATGATGCAATTCACAACTATGAACATCCCCATACTTAAACGTTTGCTTGTTCATAAGCAAACAAGAAAAAAATAAATAAGAAACATACAACTTACAATGTAGTAATGAGGCAATGGCTTTAACTTTATGAAATAAATTTAAACTTAAACACAACCATTCAAGTTATATCAAATCATTAACATGTAAAATCTCTGTTTAAGGGCCTTGAACTAAATATGTAAATTAATTGAGATATAAGTGTTAATTATTTACACTCTTCAATTTCACACACCCATTAATAATTGTTTGGTCATTTAGACTCTTTAACTTTTCCTAAGTACGTTTTCATGAAAAGTCAAGTTATTACAAGTTAGGTAGGTTTTTTTAATTAGAAAACATTTTTTAATTTATTTATTAAACATGGACTTAGTGTTTTTATACGGAGGCAAGCATTGGTAATGAATGTTAATTCGGTTACTCGATTAAGTTATATTTTAATTAAGCTGCTTAGTTAGAACATCATTACAACTTTTCATCACAGAGGCACACATTTGTGATGCCTATCAATCGGATTACTAAGCTATATCATGTTCTCAACTGACTACTAGCTCTATTTCTAACCCGAAGGCTAGCGGAATAGTTATTTATTTAACAAACTTTTTTTTCAAAAATTTTGTTGCCTATCTTGTTGTTTTAGGTACTTGTTTCCATGGAAGATACTAGTAAAGTTACTTAAGTTAAAAGGCCTCATGTTATGAATGAATGTGACAAGAGGGTGACAAACTTACACTAAATCCTAATTAAGATATATATTTATCCAGAAACCCCAATTCACTAATTTTCCAAGCTA
Organism: Erythroxylum suave; assembly: GCA_027563595.1. NCBI lineage: Eukaryota > Viridiplantae > Streptophyta > Magnoliopsida > Malpighiales > Erythroxylaceae > Erythroxylum > Erythroxylum suave. Next base: position 7,810 of record JAOSBN010062940.1, on the reverse strand, counting down.
ATGATTCTTCACAAACTAATAAACTATGTTCAAAATTAAATTAATTTCAATCTATCTAAGCCGTTGAAACATTCAAACAAATCACAAAATGCAACCTAATGGCTATCATACCATATACAAAATCACATACAAAGTAAAGCACATAACTCCCAACACTTGATCAACACATTGTCCTCTATGTAAGAAGGGAACAAACAAGCACATAAGAAAATAAAAAATATAAATTAAAGTAACAGAAAATAAATATAAAAAAAGAAGACTAATTTGAATAAGAAAAATGGGTTAGACAAAATCTCATAGAGATAAAGGTAGGGATGGTGTTGAGGGTGGTAGTGGAACATCCTAAACCTTAAAATACTGATGGATATGTCGTATATCCCAGCTTTGACAACAATGAGTGTGGGCCATCTCCCTCATCATTCTAGAGTTCTTTACTAGTTGATTTGTAATCATCGTATTGTTCGTAGAGATTATGTCTAAACTTTCTTCCATCCTAGTTCTTTTGTCTCTTCTTCTTCCTCAGACTCTTCAATGGTTAAGTCCCCTTTGGCATGTTGAGGCGGCACTAAACTCGAGCTTGCCTGACTGACCCTAATCTTAAGTTGTGTCTTCTGGCTAATATCTTGAAGTTCCATGTTGTGGGACTTAAGGATTTCATCCATTTATAAATAGCGAGGGTGAAGGAAGTCAGGGAGACGAACAGTTAACCCACTACAATCCATACCATAATATTCAACAATGGAAAAAATTAGGTACCCTATACCTAAATTGTTGCTTATCTTGCACGAAGTTGCAACAATAGCGTTTAGTACATGTGTGGATGTGCACATTGGAATGTTGTGGTCTATGCATCACAATAGAAAGAGTTGCTTTGTCAAACACTTGTTGGTTTTCGATTATCAGAAACAACTGACATATGAATTTGTTTAGCGACAAGTGGTCATGGGACCTTATTATGTTATTGTGAGCATTTTTGGCATGAAATTACTCTATTCTACAGAGTTTATTCAACTAGCGAGAAGGATCAAAATCATCATACTAATCGATAATGGAGGATTCAGAGAACCCACACATACCGCACATGATTTCTATGTTCAATTCATAAGCTCTTCCTCTCAGCTTAAACCATAATTCCTTGGGGTTCCTAGGTTTATAGGATAGGGAAGTGAAAATTTCCAAAGTGAGCCCTTAATAGACAGAAAATTAGAAATGGATAAATTTGTCCCATTGGATTCTTTCAGCTAAATTCTCTACTTTATCGCACAATTCTAACCTATTGAGCATTTCAAAATAAAAATATTTAGTAACTACTATTAGTCTAGCATTTAAAGATTAGAAACGAATACCTTCCTCCTCTATGTAGATTAGGAAGGATGCTCTAAAATTTACCGCTCTGTTTCTTCTCGGTCGTCCCAAAACTTGATTTCCTCTTAGTTATTGCTCCCATTTGGATGATTGCTTAATGTGCGACATATTTCTTATGAATAGGTAGAGTTTGGAAGAAATTTAGAACTTTGAAATTTTTGTAGAGAGATGTGATAGTGTTTGTAAGTTTGAAATCTAAAGAGAAAAAAGAAAAGTGAAAGTGAATGAAAAAGCAAAGTTAGAACTAAATATATAGGTGGTTATAATGGTAACATGGTAAGTTTTCTTTAAAATTTGCAGGTTTCCCTTTTCTGCCCAATCACATGCCAGGATCGTGCCCAAAAATTTTCCACCAAAAATTTTTCCTTTTGTTTTTCTCTACATTCCAAAATCACTTATTAATTCTTATGGCCCTTTCACCTCTCTTTCTGTACTTCTTCGATCATCAAATTTATATTAATGTCCTATGTCATTCCGATTTTATTTAGGAACAAAATAATCCTAACGACTACATTAAAACTTTCTGAAAACCATCAAAATAATTAAAATTCCATGGGTTTCCTCCCATGCAATGCTTCTTTTAACGTAAGTAACTTGACACTCTATCTTTGGAAACTTAGTGGGGATTAATTATTAGCGGCTTACTTCCACCCTTTTCATTCAACATCGATTTTGTAGCCTGTAAGTAAGCTACAACCTACAAAATAATCAAAAGGACAATATTGATAGCATTATGCAAACCGATTAATCTTAGTAATGTCCTTTTTTAAAATGAACTGTCAACATAGTAGGGAATAACAAAACTGCCTGGATCTTCCATTGAATCCAACAGTTTGCCCTGTACAAAGGGGAGTTGTTCTCTTTCTTCCTTAATCACCTTTGTCTCCTCTAGTTCCTCTGTTTCATGAACTGAGACTTTTATAAATTCTTCAACATCGATGTCTGTTGTCATCTGTTCTTCATCCTCTTGTTCTTCAGAAGATTCAAACACATCAATTATCCTGAATGAGCCACTCTCCTTCGGGTTATTTAATATATCATTCATGTTAAATGTCACTTGGTCATCTTTAATTCAAAGGATAGGGTTCTTTTCATGGACATTTACCAAAGATTTTTCTATGTTCGTACATGGTATATCAAGAACTAGTGGATAATATGAAGTGTTTTCATCTTTTTCTTCACCCTCTTTCTTGATTTCTTAATCTTCTATAAGGTATGGCTTTGCTTGATTTCTCGTTGGTCCTTCTAGCTCTACCCCATTCCTAAGTATAATAGCCTGACATGGCTCTATTGAATTTACTTCCATGCTACATAGATAGTTTTCCACACTTTTCTTACAAAATTGCCTGGAAAGTTAGCTTATTCGAAGCCGTAGAATGTGAATGGAAGAGGCATGATCTTCTGCTACTTACATAAACTTCTCTTCCAATCTCTTCTTGTTCTCTTCTATATCTGTAAGATTATCTATGATTTTGTCAAACTTAGAATCTTATGAACTGGATTCATCATATTGAAATTATATGGATCTTGATGTCATATATGAGTAGTTGCATTGGTGGACCAATAGAAATCTGGGTGGTTCTACCACGCCAAAGTGTATAGTTAATATAATGATGATGACTTCCCTAACTAAATTAGGGCTCACTAAAATCTGCAAGAGTCCTTTACTCCCTGTAATATGCATCCTCCATGATCGTTCTTTTTAGCTCTTCTTAGAATTCAACTCTTTAGATGTCTCATTCTCATTCTAAGATGTCTTGATGTGTCTCTACATTACACCCCAAATTTTTTTTAAAAATAAAAGTCTTTAGATTAAAGAACGAAACTAATTGCCTCCTTAGTAACGGTGCCAAAAACTTGATCGTAGATTTATGATATCAAAAAGCTTTAACAATTAACCTCGACAATTTGTAAGCACATGGGTGTTCGAGTAGTATCTAAGGTGTCGATCCCATGAGGAGTGTTAATCTAATCGTAAAATCTAAGGCCGAAAACAAATTGCAATAACTCAAAGTGAACAAAACTAAAACAAGAAATTATTTAATCACGCAATTAATTCCAATAATCAAAATTGAAATTATAAATAAGACCGCAAATGCAACACTCAATGACAAAACAACCTAAAAACTACCAATTGAGATAAAGGGGATTTTTATCCAACTTTAATAAAAACCTAATTGATTATGAATTTATTGGATTACCGATTATAAATGATCCTAAGCTTGACTACTCTCTCGAGTTATAATCATTAACCATAATCAGATTATGGGAATTGCAATCTCTCGATTCATGATTTATCCAAAACCTAAATTAGATCTGAAGTTATCCCAAAACTACCAAAAACCTATTCAAGATCACTCTTCGCACAAATTTACTGATTTGATTTAATTCTTGATTTATTAAATTACCTAACTCTCATTAGCCTAATTTAATGATTTTTCATTTGGTTCACCCTCTTAGTTTATTACCAAATTATGCAATTGTAGAATTGAAATCACAAGAAATCGAATAAAAACACAATATTCAAATTTTATTAATATCAAAGACAAAATATCCTAAAGGTGAGTTTAGAAAAATCCTCAACATTCAACAAATCTATCATCTATGGCTATCTCAAATTTTATACAACTGTAAAAATTGACATTAAACGAGAAATAGACTAGAAATGGATGATGGAGGCAGCAACGACAGGAAACCTCCTGTTCTAAGAAGTACTTCGCGTAGGCTTCTTCTCCATGTCTCTCTTCCTTCGCTTCTTCCTCAATCTCTCGATAAAACTCTCTAGGGTTTCAGGATTGTGGTTGATGTAAAAGCTCCCTCTCTTTTGTTCTTCATGTTCTTCAAATATCTTTTTGGTCTTCTAGGTTGTAACGGTTCAAAAATCCCTCAAAACGTGACATTTTCTTCTGTTTGTGCGTCTGCCTGACACAGGCCACGATCGTGGCTTCCATCCAAAACTTGCTATCACTATCATGGCAATCAGGTCACGATCATGGGCTGTGGCAATTTCTTCTGTCACAATCGTATCCCTTATGCCACGATCATGGGTTGGCTCCTATGTTTCTATCACGATAGTGGCTGATTGTGCCACGATCGTGGGCTGTTGTTTTCACCTGAAAGTCTCCAAAACTTCTCCATTCTTCATTGTTGACCCTAAAACTCTAGCAAACACATCAAAGTACCTCAAAAATATAATATTTAAGCTCAAAGACTTATACTAACCCATAAAAACATTTAAACACACAATCCAACATAATTCTAGCCTAAACACATACTAATCACTAAAATTAACACTTAATTTGTAATTAATTAAGCCCTAAAACATGATGCAATTCACAACTATCAGCTATTCTTTTGACCAAATGTGTGTCAATAGTTTATTTTCTTCACTAAAGGTGCCTAGCGAACGTGTCAATGGGTTGTTTTCTCACCAAAGGCCCAATGACTGTTATAACGAGCTATTTTTCCAACCTAAGGTGCCCAACAAATGTGCTAACAGGATGTTTTCTCCATTGAAGGTGGTCAGTGATCATACCAACGGGCTATTTTTCACACTAAATGTGCCAACCTGCTATTTTCTTATTGAAAGTGCCCAGTAACTATGCCAACAGGCTGCTTTTCCCCATAAAGATGTGCCAGTAGGCTACTCTTCCCCATAAAGATGTGCCAATAGGCTTTTTCCCCACTGAAGGTGTGCCAACAGGTGATTTCCTAGTGAAGGTGCCTAGGGATAGTGCCAACAGGCTATTTTCTGATTGCAAGAGCCTAACAACCATACCAACGGTTTGTTTTTCCTATTAAAGGCATGCAAATAGGTTGTTTTCTTCAAGAAGATGCCCAACAATCGTGCCAACAGGTTGTTTTCTTACTGAAGGAGCACAACGACCATGTCAATGGGTGTTTTCTCCATCGAAGGTATGCCAACAGACTATTTTCTTACCTAAGGTTCCCATTAACCATACCAATAACTTATTTTTCCAACCAAAGGTGTGCCAACAGGCAATTTTCTCACAGATCGTTCCTAGCAATTTGTTGTTTTCTCACCGAGATTTAAAGTGACAATATCAATAGGTTGCTTTTCTAACAAAGGTGCACCAACTAGTTGCTTTCAACACCAAAGGTGTACAAACGGGATGTTTTTTCACCAAGGTGCCCAGGGCCCTTGCCAATGTACTGCTTTTACCACTAAAGGTGTGCTAACAAGTTGTTTTCTCACCAAAGGCAGGAGTGCCAAGTTATTGTTTTCTCACCCAAGGAGTGCCAATGGGCTATTTTCCTAGTGAAAGTGGCAAGTAACTATGCCAATAAGAAAACACACCAAAGGTGTGCCAATAAGTTGTTTGCTCCTTGAAGGTGCCCAGTGACTAATACAATAGGTTGTTTTCTCCATGAAAGGTACCAAGCAACCCCACCAATGGGCTATTTTCTCATTGAAGACGCTCAGTGACCATGCCAACTAGTTGTTTTCGCTACAGAAGTTGCACCAATTTGTTGTTTTCTCACCAAAGGTGCCCAGTGAGCGTGCCATCGGGTTGTTTTTCCCACTAAAGTATGCCAGTGGGCTATTTTTCCTACTTGATGGGCATGAACGGGCTATTTTCTACACCAAACTTGCATGACGAATGGGTTGTTTTCTCACTGAAGCCCCAATGACCATTCCAATGAGTTATTTTTCCAACCGAAGGTCCCCAATAAATGTGCTAACAAGATGTTTTCTCCATTGAAGGTGGTCAGTGATCGTGCCAACATGCTATTTTTCACATCAAATGTACACCAAAGTTTTACCAATTGATTGTTTTCTCATCGAAGGTGCTAACAACTTTGCCATTGGGATGTTTTCTCCCAGAAAAACTATGCCAATAGGATATTTTTTCCATTGAACGGGCTATTTTCTCACTGAAGGTGCCCAAAGACCATGCCAATAAGTTGCTTTCTCATCAAAGGTGCCCAGCGACAATGCCAATGAGCTATTTTGTCACCAAAGGTGCACTGTCAATCTATTTTCTCCACTAAAGGTGCCCAACGAATGTGCCATCAAGCTATTTTCTCACTAAAAGTGCCTAGCTATTGTGCCAATAGTTTATTTTTCCCATTAAAGGTGTGCCAATGGACTGTTTTCTAACGAAAGGTGCCTAATGATCATTTTAACAAACTATTATTCTAGACGAATATGCATCAACAGGTGGTTTTCTAAGTGAAGGTTCCCAAAAATTATGCCAACAGTCTAAAGAAAACATTTTGTGGGAATAATAGCCCATTGGTTGGGAAAATGGGCTCCTTCACTAGATAAAACAACCTATTAGTATATTTTCTAGGAGCCTTCAACGAGAAAATAGCTTGTTGGCACAACTTTGGTGTGAAAAACAACTTATTAGCATGGTTACTAAACACCTTCATTAAGAAAATAGCTTCTTGGCATATCTTCAATGGGGAAAACAACCCGTTGGCATGTTCATTGGGCTCCTTCAATGAGAAAACACCCTTTGATGTGGTCATTGGGAACCTTATATCAGAAAACAGCTCGTTGACACACCTTTGATGGGAAAAACAACTCGATGGCATGGTTGTTTAGTAACTTCAATGAGAAAATAGTATGTTGGCACTATTGCTAGGCACCTTTGCTAAGAAAACAACTCGTTGGAACACTTTCCGTAGGGAAAAAGAGTGTTGGCACACCTTCAAAGATCAAAGTAGCCCGTTGGCACGATTACTGGGAACTTTCTGTTAAAAAATGCCCGTTGGCACATCTTTAGTGGAAAAAAAACCTATTGGCATGGTCGCTAGGCACTTTCCATAAGAAAACAACCCTTTGGCACACCTACGGTTGAAAAAATAGTTTGTTAGCATGCCCACTTAGGGACTTTGGTGAGAAAATAACCTATTGGCACACCGTAGGTGAGAAAACAACATATTGACACACCTTCAGTGAAGAAAACAGCGTGTTGGCACACCTATGGTTGGAAAAATAGCTCGATGGCATGGTTACTTGGGGCCTTTGCTGAGAAAATATCCTATTGGAACACCTTCAGAGGGAAAACCAACCTATTGGCAAGATCCTTAGGTAATTTAGCCAAAAAATAGTTCATTTATACACCTTTAGTGCATAAAACAGCCCATTGGTGTAACTTCATTAGGAAAAACATCTTGTTGAAATGGTTGTTGTGTATCTTGGGTGAAAAAATAGCACATTGCTAGGCACGATCAGTTCAAAAATAGCCTATTTGCACACCTTTGGTGGGGAAAACTGTTGGATCACGTATGGCCCGAGTATTCACAATATGCTGCAGAAAAGACCATAACACAACACGTTGTATAACAGAAAAATATAGGATGCGCAAAATACCTTTTGACAAGGATTGACACGGATGGATGATCGTTATTTTCGGATTCGTAGACACTGCTACACGCGAATGTCCTCTACCGGTATCCACACGAGCATGCACGA
>JAOSBN010062929.1:0-13683 GCA_027563595.1 Erythroxylum suave | reverse complement strand
AAACATGTAACAATCTCACATCCAACCAAGAGCAAATAAATGCAACATCCATGATGCAATTGAAACCATTTAGCTTTTTTGATTCAAAGAAAAATAATGAGTGACTTATTTACTCTATTATAAAAATGTACCCACCTGAATCTTTGTTTAGGTATTAGCTTAAGCATGTCTTTCCTCTTGCTCCCCTTGTCTCTCTTGAACCCCTCTTTGATTTCCTTCATAAAGGACAAAATTCCCATTCAATAGGAATTTAAATTTGAGAACCCATAAAGCACATTCACTAAAATTGATCCTAGAGTACTTAAGCCCATACATTTCCCAAGCTTTTTGAACTAAAAACCTTTCAAAACTCCAAAAGATTAAAATCAACTTACCTTGAATCCTCATGAAAATAGTGAGATTTTTTGCTCTAAGGAAAGCTCTTCCCTTCCTCTTTCTTTTTCCCTTCTTGAATAACCTTAATTTCTCTTTTTAAAACTAAGAAAAAAATGTAACCTAGTCTAAAGCTCTATTCTCTTTTTTCAGCTTCACAAAAACCTCTCTTCCTCTCTCTCTTTTACTTTTTGATTTTCTCTCCTTCCTTTACGTTTTTGGTCTTCTTATTTACAAGAAAATCTTTTTCCTCTTCTCATTCTACCCTTAATGGGTGAGAGAAGTCCACCTTACCCTTCCTTTAATGCCTTAGTGTTTCTAACCTTAAGTAATCCACCCAAAATACCCTTATGCATTCTTAATTCTTCAATTTAACTTACACCATAATATACTCTAACTTAATCTTAATTCTTCCATTTAATACTTCAATTTTCTATCAATCCATGAAATAAATCCTCCTAAACTTGACCTAATAAGTAAACTCCAAATAAAAATGATTTACCTAACAAGACCACAAAATTTATTCAAATCATGATTACTAAAATAATTAAAAAAATTCGAGGCCCAACATTAAAGCTTCACTACTTCCTTCTTCACAGCCTCTTGCATGTTTGGATTTAACCTTCTTTGCCTTTCTCTCACTATCTTGCATCCTTCTTCAAGGTTAATCCTATCCATCACCACATTGGGGTTAATCCCTATAATATTATAAATTTGCCACCCATGGCTCTCATCCTCAACTTAATGGTCTCTACCACTTTCTATTCTTGCTCAACATCCAATTAGTTGGAAATGATGATCGGTAACATGCCTAGAAATGTGTATTAGGTGAGAAGGTAAGAGTTTTAGTTCTATAGTAGGAGGTTTTATAATAGAAGGTTGTATGCGTGCATCCGCTGCTCTCTCTAACTTCTCTTGCTCGCCATCCTCACATAATTCCTCTTCACTCACACTCTCATCCCTATGCACTTCAACAACTTTCTCAACTTTCTTTGTAATTTCCTTTTCAACCTCCTTCACATAATCATCCACAACATCAATCTTCATATAAGCACTTCCATCCACCGGCTTCTTAAAAAATTTAGTCATATTGAATTCAACCTACTCATCACCAATTCTCAAAACCAGTTTTCCTACATGTATATCAACTAATGCTCTACCAGTATTTATAAAGGGCTACCCAAAATCAATGGATAATTCCTATGTTCTTCAAAATCCAACACAACAAAATCAATAGGAATCATACATTTATCCATTTTTACCAGAATGTTTTCTACTACCCCAAAAGGCCTCTTAATGGATTGATTCGCAAGTTGCATAAGCATAAAAGTTAGCTTAACGTCTCTTAGCTCTAGAAAAAGGCATCCAATTGATATTTGAGCCTAAATCACATAAGCATTTAGAAACTTTAAAATCATTGACAACGCATAGAATAGTAAAACTCCCTAGATCTTGTAGTTTTGAAGGCATTGTGCTTATAATGATTGAACTATAGTTCTCCATCAATGTCACCGTTTGATTGTCATCCCAAGTGTGTTTGTGTGTCAATATGTCCTTGAGAAACTTTTCATACTTGGGCATACACTTCAATACTTTTACCAAAGACAAATTAATCTGAAGGTTCTTCAACTTCTCCAAAAATTTGGAGAATTGAGTGTCGACTTGATGTTGTCTCACCCTCTATGGATATGAAATCTTAAGCTTATAGGTGGTAGTGGTACATATGGCTTCTCTTCTTATTTGTCTTCCACCTTGTCCTGTTGCTGGCTATCGTTTTGAACATTTAGCTCCTTCAATTGCTTGCCACTCAAAAGTGTGATTGCCTTGAGTCGTTCTTTAGTAGTTTTATAATTCTAATGTGTTTCTTATTTCTTTTCTTTTTTTTTGTATGAAGGAGATGATTAGGAAAGGATAAGGATGTACTTGGTGAAGGATTTTGGAGTGCCCATACACATTGATTTTGTTTAGCACTTAGATTAATTCACTTATATTCCGTATGAAATGTAGGAAGATAATGTAGGTGAATATTTTAGCTATTGATTTTTTCCTTCTGCATTTTGAATATGTTAAGGTTGAATTTTACAAGTTCTTATAGACTATATAGCATATATAATTGCAATTTTTTGTTTGTTTACATTTGATAATATGTAAGTAATTAAGATATACATTAATGTATGTATATTGTTTTTAATGTATATATAGATGTTGCCTATTTAACGATAAGAATTTGTCTTTTTTTTCTTATAAAGACTTAAATTGTTGCAATAGCTATTCAACATTGTTGCTATTGTTTAAAATTATTCTCTTACCTATAACATCCCACCTCCTAGAATTGTTAGTAGATTAACTGTTAGATTGAGTCACATTAGTTATTTCATTTAAGAATTTACGAGGCGTATTTCATTCATATGCATAATATTCATATGCACATATGAATCATGATTTATAAAATATTGCAAGATAGTATATGCACTCAATTGATAGATTCCGGGATATGGAACGAAAATGAATGTGATATAAATATGCATTCCCAATGTTTTGCATTTTGATTTACCAATAACATGAATTGATGGATTATAATTAGTGAATTGGGAATTTATTGTTACAATTGAGTAATTGATGAGGTGATATGTTCATTTAGTCTAAGAAAAATGTTAAAGAGTACGATAAATAGATACGTGGGAATTTAGGTTGCTTAGGCCTATGAAATGGTGACATGTGGCATTAGAAATAAATGAGAAATGACTCAGTTAAATGGATGACAAGTGGCTTGAGTATAATTATGACAAGTGGTCCTTTAAATTTGTGACAAATGGCACCTTAGACTTGTGACATGTGGAGCTATAGAATGGTGACATGTGTAGCCTTACAATTGGTGACATGTGGAGCAATAAAATGGTGACATTTGTAGCCTTACAATTGGTGAAATATGTAGCCTTATAAGTAGTAACATATGGAGGCTTAAATGAGTTACATGTGGAGCCTAAAGTAAGTGACACATGGACCAATAGATTAGTCACATATGGACTAATAAAAGGATAACATATGTACCAATAAAATGGCGACACATGGATCAATGGAATGGTAACACATGGAATAGTTTGACCTTATTGAATTTTTTGGAGAAAAATGAATGAAATTCAATAGAAGTGAGAGTGAAGGCCAGAAAAACGAAAAATGAGAAGAGAAGGAGAGAAAAAGACGAAGAGAAGAGGAGAAGGAAATAAGTTACCAAGGTCAGTCAAAATTCTAGTTTCAAATTCATCTTCATCTTTCGATCTATTTTACATATCCCTAGAGCACGAATTTGAAGAAACCCAAATAATGAAAGTTGTAGATATAGGTCTTAAATTGACCTCTGTGAAAGTTTCTTGAGAAAATAGTGACTAGATCTTGAGTTATGTTCGTTGTTCCTAATACTGCCTGTGATAGACCCCTGTACAGGACCCTTGTATTAAATCCTGATCTTTGAGAACCTTAAAGTCCGAATTAATGAAAGTATAAAACATGAAAAATGATTATTGATGTCCTATTAATGCTTTTATGAAAATTTTTGGTTAGAATATGTCTTGATAACGATTGATTGGAGATGAATTACATGTAAGGTTGATGATGAAGTGTGCTAGAATATGTTAGATGGAGTGTTTCCACCGAATAGGCATCTATATTTTAGCCACATAATAATCTTTAAATATCCAAATGAGATGCTTTTTAATTTAGATTAAATCGAGACATAGGGCTACAATTTTGATTAAGGAGTTGAATTTTAATTATGTCTTTAAGGGTTTATAAAATTTGGCTCGAATTTGAGTACTGGGTGTTGTCATTGTTTGTGAACAGTCTTTAGTATTTTAGATATAACATGCAGAATACTGAACCAAACTACATGAATTTGATGTCATTAAAAACTTAAGATATAAAGAAACATTTGATTAGAAGAATGTGTTGCCTAAATACCTCTTTTCCTAGGTCATAATTTTCATATAAAACTGATTTGAAATTTTGTTTTGAGAAAAAATTGGAAAGTTACAGGAAAAATGGGAAATTAGTTTTTGTCACAATCGTGGCAAGGACCACCATGATCGTGGGTAGTACTTTTTCATGGAAATTTCTTGATTTGTGCAATGGTTGAACTAGTTAAGGATAAGGTGCTTCCTATGATGCTTCTAGGCTTGAATGAAGCTTGAACCTAGAATGATGTTTAAATGAGGGATAAAATGAGTGACATGTTTAGAGTAGTGAATAAAGATTTAATGTAAGAATGGATTGTTATATATTAAGTGTTCAAATCTGGAATTTTAAGATGTTATGAGAATGAATGTGAACTTATAATAGCTAACGTGATTCTATTAAGATGAATGATGAGTAGTAAGTAAAGATGAATGATAAATGGGATATTTTATGATTTTAGGAAGCTAAAGTAACCTTAGTGAATGATTGAATTATGATATTAGAATAACCAAGTTCCTTGATCTATGAACCTAAGCATAAGCTTAATATACATAAATGATGTTGTTAATGGTCAAGTGATGTGATTAGGGTAAATACCCATAATAGTAAACTGAGCATGCACTGAACATGATACATATACATATACATATACATATACATGGTTCAACAATTATATGATTGATCAACTTAGTAATATGTGGATTATGTGTGTATTGAATGAAATAGAGGCACAAGTTGACCGACAACATCCAGATATTGTCGGATCATCAAGGCAATAACTCACCTGGAGTATACTATGAGTTAACCTAGATGTGTCAGCTCAATTATGTGTACTTATCTATTTAACTTATATGTATAGTGAATGGACTTAGATGTATCTCATTATGCTTGAATTGCTCTTGTTTATTTTTGACATATTGGACTGTTATTGGTTTGATTTCGATAATTCCGGAATTCAATTATCCAAGGAGGTCATTATTTGGGACTGTATTGGAAGTGTTTATTGTATGTGAATTTGACTAATTAATTATTATTTGACATTATTATTGGGTGCCAGACTAAGGTCCGACGATAAATGTAAATGTAAATGTAAATGTGTATGGAATAAATGTGAATGTCAGATTTTGATATGATGTTTATGATAAATGACTATGCGTATCGAAACAAAGTGATTGATAGCACATAATATGGAACGATGCATTTGATGGCATTCATGTGCAAGATCAAAGAAAGGAATTGTGGCCGAAGTGACCAGCCTAAAATAAACCTAGTATCTATAAGGGATATGGATCAGTGCCTGAAATAAGCCTGGTATCCGCAAGGGATATGGGTCTGAACTTGAAATAAGCTCAGTAGCTATAGGGATATGGATCAATTAATAGGCACTCGGTCACAACAAAATAAAAATAAAAGTGGAGTCTCATGTGCGTTACATATATTTATCTTTACATGTATCATGTGAATAAATGTGAAAAGTTATTGAATTGTGTTGACCCAATGTCGTACAACTTGGTGTGCATGTTGATGAAATGAATGATTAGCTTAATTTTAAACGATTATATGAAATGTTTGTATTTGTAATGTGTTTATTGAAATGTGTATATGCTGTGAGTTGGTTTACACAATTAGAAGATGTGTTAAATGAGATTTGATTTTGAACAACACGAAATATAAGTGAATTTGTTTATTGCTTGTAATATTTATATCTGTTTTGAGTGAGCACATCGATGATGATTCATTCATTGAGTTCGCAATCTCATCAAAATTGCATCATTGTTTTTTTTCAGATTCAAGAGAAATCTAACTAGTCTAGTTGAAGTAACTTCTACATTTGGATATGGGTTAGTGTCCGGATTAGTTGTACTACAAATGTCTGAATTATGTTATATCAAAAATTGTATCTTTCAACTGTGGTATATTGTACATGTGAATTTTTGAAATGTAATGACATTTGAGATTATATATGTTTGTGAATAAAAATAGAACAATATGATTATTGGAATGTTTTATGTTATGTGTGATAAGCTAAAATGTAAAATGAATTGATTTAACTATCTTAACGAGCCATTTTCGTAGAGTATGTCCCCAAATATCTTTCGGTATGTTGAGCATATGCTCTATGAAAGTGGTATGTTATATTGCCATAGTCAAAACTCGAAGTAACATTATTCAAACTGTTGTTATATTCGTTGCTATAGTTTGAAATTATTTTGTTGTCTTGGTCAAAATTTTAAGCAACATTATACATTTTGTTACCTAATAAAAATAAGTTGTCACCTTACATTTATAACATCACTATTCTATTTAACGTTTTAAATTATCTTGTCTTAATAAAAAGATAACAATAATTGCTTTATATTTACACCTTTGTCTGTTACTTAAGCTCTTTTTGCTATAATGTTATCAGAAGCAATGAGGTGCCCATGGCCCATGGGAATCATAGGCTTTGCGATCAGGATTCAACCATGGCCCATGGAAATCATAGGCTTTGCGATCAGGATTCAACTTTATCAAATGCATGTTTGATAGAGTGAGCAGAGCGAGAATATAAATCCAACATAAAGAAAATCGCCACAATCTTTGGATTATAAACAAACGTAAAACTTGTCCGTACAAATTCTATAACCTAATCATTACCGTGTCAGAGATCTTCAGCAGTAATAAGCACCACAACACGGAAGCTACCGAGCAAATACTACTACGTCGACTCATTCATCAAATTGCATGGCAGAATCAGCTTCAAACCATTTGACCCTTCTACCTTGGATTTCTTCTTTGAACGGGTTTGGTAGTACCTCTCCTTCAAAACTATATCATCCAAGACCGACCAAGTTTGTCCCCTAGGGGTGCTGCCTGCCCATAGAAACCTATCAGAGAAGGGATTCACGAGACTGCCTCGGAATTCCTGAGCTGTCTCGCAGATAAAACCCTGCAGCAACGATAACAGATAAACAACTTAAAATAAGATACATAGAACAAAGGATCAAGAAAAGTGGACGGACGTCTGTACCTCGGCGATTGCTTTAATCTTTAGAGTAACATCATTGCTAAGAAGGACGAGTTGTCCATCGTTGTTCTTTTTTCTATGAGAAAGAGCATAGCCGAGGATATGGTCCTCTGCTGTTGGTGAAAAAGCTTCCAATATACTCCCCCGGACCAAGAATGGCACTGAGATTCTTGTCCCACCCCGACTTCCATCAGTGAAATGAGACCGAGGAGAAGCGGGAGTGGTTGGTGCTATAGGCCTTTGCTCCTCCTCGGAACTTTGAACGTGAATCCACCATTTTGTTTCTAGCAAACATTCATCTATCCAGTCCAATGCTAAAGATGCTTCTGATTTTCGTCTGAATAAAGTTCCCTTTCTCTTCAAACAATCCAATTCGCTGATGACTGATTTATAAGAGACATGAATGTGTTGAGAAATATAATTTCATATTACCGTATATAGATGCTGAAGGCGAATGATTATTATTACCCATTCTTGGAACAATTAGACGAGTGCCCTTGAGGCCTTGTAAAAGCTTTAACGACTTCCTTGATCCCTTGTCCAGAAGAGAAGTTATGTCTGCCAGTACAGTCCAGCTCCTTTTTCCATCATGAGCCGGGTTGGTCTGCAATTACATATAACTTTCAAAGGGTTATACTCACGGAAAGCTTGGACAAATTACAAAAAGTACCAGCTACCAATTATCCAACTTACAGAAACAGGATCATGATTCTTCTTCTGCCTAATCTCAATATAATCAGAAGAATTACAGCTTTTGGAAGCAGAATTAAGTAATGAAATTTTAGACATTCTACTTCCAGGAAAATTCACGAGTATACTTTGTAATGGTATCCTTTCTGCCACACTCTTCTTTAACACCATATCTTCGTCAAACTTCACTTGGTTCCTACAAGTTTGTTTTACAGATGTCCTTTGCTTCAGAAATTTTGGTGTCTGGTTCTCCTTGTCTGACAAGGCAAAAATGTCTTCTTCTGTACAGGTTCTGGGGCAAGCAGTAACTCTGGAAGCAAAGGGTGAGGTTCCAGACTTTGTCCTACTTTCTTCGAGCTTACTATTCTTTCTCATGGATTTCCGAAGATCATTTGGGGTGTAATTTTCCTTGTCCAGGGTAAAGACTTCATCCATCACTTTTGAACCAGAAAAAAGCTTCTTACCAAATTGTATGTTTTCAGCATCCTCTTGACTCTCCCTTTCAATTTCAGTGGAACCCTGGATTTTCGTGCTTCTTTCACTTGTTTGTAGGCATAGTTCTGTTGCAAGTTTACCTCTTCTTGACCAAATATTCAGCGAGCTGGATTTTTGCTCTGATAGGAAACAAGAGCTATTAAACTGTTTTACATTGTCATTTAATTTTCCCAAGATTTCAGTTGCGGTAACCTTTGGTTCTGGTGTCTGTGCTGCTCTGCTGTCAATGACTCCGTCATTAAATTCTTCAGGAGGCAAAGACGAGTTGACTGATTCTGTTGGCAGTGTAGGAGCAAAGACAATTGCACATTCAGCTTTTGTTCGAAAACTCTGACTTTCCATTTCTTTGAGGATCTTATCTTTATCACTGTTCTCTAGGTTTCCTTCCTGGCATAAATGTTTTAAATCAACAAGAGGATAATGTTTGTTAACTTTTTGGCCGTTGGAAAACGGGAACTCACTTTGTGGCAATGACAAATTCCCATAACCTGTTTTGGAATGACGAGTTATCACCAGATTGTGCTTCTTCGCAGACAGGATAGGATCCTTCTCTTCTTCCGCTCTCTCACTTTCTGAAAGTTCTGCCACTTCTGTAGTGAATAAAGATAGAGAAGAATCAAGATTCATCAAACCTTTGTATTCTTTTCCAGATTCCAAGCATGTGTTTTCTTTCTTACACCTTGCTTCTTCAGGAGGATGATATTCAGGGGTCTTAGTATGTTCGTTGAAGTGGTCATTCTTGGCCTCGGAAGAAACTTCTCCAAGAACAACCGAGTTTTCGATCACTTCATTAGCATTCTTATATCGAGCTTTTATCTCTTCTTTTGTATCACAAGGTGAAAAGTAAGCGGTTTCAGGCGTAAAGAGTGCTGACATGATCCCCTCGGATCCGATGAATCCAGAATTCTCATTAAAGAGCAAGGGAAGTATCCCATGCAGAAAAGAATCTGAACTCCGAATTTCTTCTCCCTTTTTTTCTGCCACAGCAGGTATGACCTGTGGAACTCAGGAAAAGTTCAGTGAAACAAATTAATAATTACTATCTCATCTCAACTTCTCTATAAAAGTTCTCACCTGACTTGATTCCTCTTCCTCCTTTTCTAGCATTACCAGTGGCACACTCTCGTCGACAAGTTCCATTTGAGTGGCAAAAAAGTTGTCATCCTAAAAATGAAAGCTCACCCGGAAAACAATATGAAATAATTCAGAAACATTCACTTTTTGACGCAAGACTGGAATAGGCTCAGAATCTGATTCGTACATTAACATATTCAGGGCTCAACTAATTCTCACTCGGGCTCAAGAAAAGGATTACGTACAATTTCAAAGCAGTGAATGCTCTCACCTGAGTCATTTCCAGTTCTTTTTCTTCTTTGTCTTCCTCTTTTTTGTCTTCAACCATAGCGACATTCATTTCCGAAACGAATGGGTTCTTCTCAAATGCGCAGCTGAAAGGAACCCAATGCAGCCTATAGAGTCTGGTTGAGCCTCCAACTCTTAATGTATCACCTTCATTGAGCTCTATAGCAGTCCCTGGTTCGATCTTTTTATCCGAAACCCATGTTCCGTGGACTATAAAAGAAATAAGGGAAAATTACACTCAAAACAAGTCAAAACTGAAAAATCGGCACCGACCACTGCATAAGGAAATTAAAACAAAAGTACAACTAAAACCATTAATGCAAAAATAACTTACCAGAGGTAAGATCAGTGACATAGAGTTTTTGTGAAGAGGGGTTGGCACTGATTTGAAGATGGAATCTGCTGATGCTAGGGTGCATTAACACGATGTTGCAATCTGGGTGTCGACCAACAATCAAAACTTCTGTTCGTAGGTCTGGCTTCTCATCATCCGCCACAGGAGCGGCTGACTCCAAAGATGGTGACGGTGGCCTGTTGATGACAAATATGTTCTTTAGAATGACACCGTTCTTGAGAACAGCGAAAACTGGGATTTTGGTCTTTTCTTCGTTTACAATCTTTCCCTCTTTCAGGCTCCCCATTATAGTTCTTGATGAATCTTGAAAAGAAATTTTCTCTATAAACAGAAAAGGAGACTGAGAAGCCTACGCATACATTGCAGTAACATTGTCTAACGTGATTTATGGAGAATATGGCCTTTTGCCATGACTTTCGATTTTGAAATTCAAACGACCTGTTATTAACATAACGGCTACTTTTGCGTATTATTTTTCTTTCTATAATATACACTTTTAATTGTTTTTCATCGATTATCATTTTTTATTAAAACACCTAATTTGCCAACAAAAACTAAAAATTACCACTTTCCAAGTACATGAATTTCATTAACATTTCATAATGATATTTTATATGTTTTAAACAAATTCAGGAGTGAACAGAAATAAGTAAAAAGTGTACAAAATTAAAAAATAACCACTAAGATCCATAATAAGTTAAGAAATCGTTTAGTTCTATTTTTTTTTTGTAATTTTTAATTTTAATTTTAATTTTGATTGCAATTTTAGATTTTAAATAAAATAAAAATATGTTTAATTGTTAATGTCAGTATAATTAAACTACACTAATAATGGTTAAATATTAAATAAAATTAGAGATAAATTAATTAAGTAAATAATTTTATTTTAGTCCCTTATATATTGTTTATCAGTAAATATTAATTAAATTTTATTATTTATTTAAATAAATAATTATATAACTAAAAATTCTAAAATTATATTTATAAACTAATATCTACAAAATATTTAAAACCTATCTTCAAAAATATTTTTCTTTTATCTTTTTCCTGTGGGTTTATCGAAAATAGTATTTCTATTAGTTAGGGGTAAAGTTGCGTGATTGTGCATCTCAGCGAAAGTTTTACTAAGACGTTGTTATTATTGATGAACTTAATTATAAAATTAAAATAAATTGAATAATTAGTTATATTAGTCATAGTTTTGTTATTATTAATTAATATTAAATAATTGAAGAACACATGTTTAGTTAGTTGGTAAATCAAATTATGAAAAAACAAAACCAAAACTAAAAACTAAAAACTAAAACTAAAACCAATTATTTATGTAATTTATGAAAACCGGAAGAGATGAAAACTAAAAGTAAAAATTAAAAGCTCAACCAAATATATTTTATATTGAACTTAAGAACAAAAACTTAAAACCATACATGAAAAGGGAAACCAAATAGCCTTAAAGTGATCCTTTAAAAGCAAAAAGTACAAGGTGCTAGTCAATGCTTTGTTAAAGAGGAGAAGATCATGGTCTCTAATCTTGTACTTATAATAAACTTTAATAAATATTACCAAATTACCTTTAATAACTTTCCATTGTTGGAAAGTTATAGGTGGAAGCTAATTTTGAGCCAGCCGAAGAAGGACCACGATACAGTTAAGCTTACAAGAGCTCAATGCGAGGAAGGGCTACAACTCAGAGGAGGTAGAGTGTTAAACTGGAAGGAGGAAGGCCGTTCAAGAGTAATATGAAGATTTTCTAGATCTGCTCAGTGGTAGATCTGCCTTTCATTTGCGTCTGTCTTTCATTTGCGTCTGCCTTTCATTTGCGACTGTCTTTCATTTGCGTCTGTCTTTCATTTACGTCTACCTTTCATTTGCGTCTACCTTTTTATTGTCTGTGTTATGACATGTCTTCACAGCACATCATAATGAAGACACGCATGTCTTCACAGCACATCATAATGAAGACACGTCATAACACAGACGATAGAAAGGCAGACGATAAAAAAGAAAATGCAAATGAAAGGCAGATGTAAATGAAAGACATACGCAAATGAAAGGAACACGTGTTATGACGTGTCATCACGGACGATTCCTTGCGTCTGTGTTATGATGTGTCATAACACAGACGATTCCTTACATCTGTGTTACCTTACGTCTATCTTCCCTTGCGTCTGTGTTCCTTGAGTCTATTTCTGACGTCATCACGGACGATTCCTTTCATCTGTGTTTTTCTTTGCGTCTATATGCTGACGTGATCACAGACGATTCCTTTCGTCTATATTCTCCTTAAGTTTATGTTTCCTTCTTGCAATCTACCTTACTTAGTACAGACTTAAATCTTTTCAACCATCATTCATTCAGTTCCAAAAACACAATACACCAGAACATAAAAACCAACTGCTTCCCAAATCCTCAAACTCATTTGATCATCACATGCAACGTGAAAACTTAACAGTGATTATAATCATGAGCAGAACATACATATTTTCATTCATCATCAAAACAAATAACAGATTTACAACGCTTTAGTGGGCATTTCGAGCCCCCTTACATCATAATTCGAATTGCAAAGTTTACAAACACTAGAATTATTCAAAATGCATCTAAAGCATTGTTTTAAATAATCCAACTTTAAAACAAGACAAGATACGTAGACTGCAGTGATTTGGCTTGACTCTTGACTTACTCACTTTCTTGCTCTTCACCTGAATGGGACAGAATTTGGAGGGGATGACCTTAAAGCTCGTGGGTGACAATTTTATAAATGATAAATAAGCAAAACCATTTTTAAAATCTCTTTGTCATTTTACACTTGGAAACCATAATGTTTTCTCATAGAAAACACAAACACTTAATCAAACAGTTCATGAGCACTTATAAATTATGCATGCATCAAACTTGTAATAATCATAAACATGTAAACACATCATAAATGGTGTAGGTAAGTCCAATTCATGACGCACTACACATTTCGTATACTGGTCTTGTGTTGTCGTAAACTTGAGGGAGTCCTTGAAGGAGCTCCGTGCCACTAGCAGGCAGGCAGGAAAAGCCTATTCTTGGGTCAACATGCACGTGAAGGTTCTTGAGAGACTACCACAAACCCACGTAACATGTAATTCATGAATTAAAAACAGTTTGCCGTAAATGGCATCTTATTGGAAAGTTGTTTTTCATGCACATGAGATGTTTCAAAGAAACATTCTTGAAAATATGATTTTATAATCTTGCATCTTTTCAAAAAGAAACATTTTCATAAATCATGAACACAATTCATGTAGAAAATAAATGCAACACTTTCACAGCCAACCAAATGCAACATCCAAGATGCAATTAAAACCATTTAGCTTTTTTGATTCAAAGAAAAACAACAAGTAGCTTATTTACTCTATTATAAAACCGTACCCACCTTGAAATCCTTGCTTGTTTAGGTATTGGATTTAAAGATGTCTTT
>JAOSBN010062918.1:0-13683 GCA_027563595.1 Erythroxylum suave | reverse complement strand
TATGATCATGCCAAGATATGTTTACACACGCCTAACCCGTCCCAAATGACCAATTTACCCTTCCCATCGGTGATGGGGTGTTACAGTTCACTACAGAGAATCTTATTGAATTCTATTATTAAGCCACTGTGATATAACCTTCATATGGTTATATGGTATAAGATACTTAAATGATTGGCTTAGTTAAAGTTGGATATTTTTAGTTTATGCCCTATAGCTAATTAATTTGGTTGTAGTTTAATGAAAATTACTTAAAGGTATTATTTATCTTGTACATGTTTAGATGTACAAGAGAAAGTCCATAGAATAATTATACATTGCAAATGAAATTATGATGAGATTATAATGATGATATTCATATTGCATTTATGTATTATTCCTAAGTTATTCCTATTCATTGTTCTTTTAAGATTGGACATTAACAGAACGTAAAAACACTAGCACACATTATGTTTTTCCTAATGAAAGAAGTATTCTATCTCATAAACTAAAGTATGGAGGTATTTAAAAAAACTCTAGATGCTTGGTAGACACTACAAGAGTTAAGACATTTAGTGACAATTTTTTTGTAACTAACTATTGTTTCATTAAAAATACGAGTTTTTTTATGATAAGACAATTGATTGACACTATTGTTTTGATTATCTGTGATGAATTTTTTCACTAATACAATGGTAATTGTGACAATTTAGTATCTTTCATAATTAAGCTGTCATTATTAATATATTAATAGAGCCAAAATTTCGTTTATGACTAACTTCTGTCATTAAAAGCCTATGCAATTTGGCGCCAAAAAATTTTTGGTAGGAATTAATTGTAATTGTGACAAAATGCATGTTAGTAACTAATATTTTCTATTTGATGTGACAAAATATAGTTTGGTCACTAATTTTTTCTTGTTGTGATGGAATGGTTTACTGTCATACAATATTTTACTTATTGTGACGAAAAATTTTGTTAATAAATATTCAGTTAATTAGTGTCTACTTAATATTGTCATAATAACTGAACTATAATAGTGGTCATTAGTATTCGTAATTTAGTGAAAATATTTTTGTGACTAACTATTATTTTTTCACAAATACGAGTTTTTTGTGACAAGGCAATTGATTGACAATATTGTTTGGATTATCTGTGATGATTTTTTTTCACTAGTATAGTGGTAATTGTGACAATGTAGTATCTTTCAGAATTAAGTTGTCACTATTAATATATTAATAGTGTCAAAATTTCTTTTATGACTAAGTTTTATCATTAAAAGCTTAGGCAATTTGGCCTCAAATCACTAAGTTTTGTTACTAAAAGCGTATGTACTTGTTATGACGAAAACTTTTTTCAATAAAAATTCAATTAGTTAGTGTATACTTAATATTATCACGACAACCGAACTATCACTAGGTGCACTACTATTTGTAATTTTAGTGACAAGAAATTTTGTTGTCATTTGATCAACTTTTTGTTACAAAAGTTATTGTAAATGTAAACGTAACAAATTAATGATAAATATTTTTTGTTATAATAACATATTAAAATTAACCACTCTAAAGATAAATTTTGACATTATTGTAAAAATTTCAGAGACTAGAAAGTACTTGTCATGATTTTTTTCCTTAATATGATTATTTGCTAAAAAAATTAAATCTTTTCAAATATAATAATCAAACTGCATATATTGATAATCCAAAAGTAATACTATACACATCAATAGATATTTGGTACATATAACTTTGAAACAAAAAAATTAAAAAAATTAAATGTTTAAATAAAATAAAAATCTTGTTCAAAAATATTAAGCAAAACTCTTAAACCTATTGAAAACTAAAAACAAGGTTCTTGTCAATGCTCAATTACTATCATCATCACCTTCCTCATATTCACTTACTAATTTGTTTCATCATCATCCATAAAATTATCTTCATCACAATTAGTTTCATCATCTTCTCCAACACTCATAGTATTAATATTTAACGAATTTCCTTTAACAGTTGCAGCATCTAGATCAGATCTATCCAAAGATATAGTTAGACCTAGGTCTTGGAACTTAATTGGTGGCTTTAACATGTGAGGCTTAGGTGGGCTTTAGTAAAAATAAAAATAAAAAGTCACGGTTTGGCAAAAATGAGAGAAGTCACGGTTGTCACTTTAATTTCTCACAATTGTGCTTAATATATAAGAGGAGTCACGATTATGAGTTCTTTTTCATGATCATTCATGAGTACAATTGTGCAAACTCCTTTAAATGAAGGGTGAGTGTGTTGGAATTATGCCCATGACCCAATCGTTATGTATTAGATTGAACTCCTATGTTTTATGATTATTAACTTTGTTTAATAACATGGAAAATGATTATATTATCATATTTTGTTTATTGGTTTTATCCTAATATGATAAGTCCTTGATTAAATTTATAAATTTTGCATCAGAATGGAGCTTATGATAATGAGAGTCAAGTCTTTATGGTTTAATCTATAATTGTTCTTGATTGTAGGATTGTCAAATAAAGACTTTAGTAATTTGATTAGATCAACATGTATGTAATAGTATCTATTGGATGGATATTAGTAGATCTCATTTACTAAGTTAAATAGACACATGATGCATATGGAGAAATGATCATTGAACTGACTAAACTGAGAATTCTCAATTGTTAATATTACCTATGAACTGTCAAATGGGATAGTCTCATAAGGATTTAAATGTATATTTTTCCTTTGACCTAAGATCATCATAGTAATAATAAGTCAGTTATTATGCTTTGATGTTGGACATCTAGTGTGTAAAAATGCTAGTTGAATGATTATTGGATATAATTAAGGACCTATCTTTTTAGTGGTGAGTCAAGATGGGATCCATTGACTCTAGGTAATGAGTTTGAGCTTTATGTTGTCATTAATCTTAATGGTTGTTTCAGGTCCTTGGCTTGGGTGATTAAATGAGTGTGCAAAGTAGTTTCTTAAGTCATTCACCAATCATTAATGATCGAAATGTAACATAGTTGGTTATCTAATAGGTTTTGACAGTTAAACTATAACTTAGGATAATCTCGAGTTGTAATGATGGAAGGTAATAATACATTATCCTTAACCAGTTTCTGCCTTTGTAAAGTTGTTACTTCACAATATCTAGTCATTGAGAAGTGTTATTAGATGCCAATCTTGATTAGTAATTAATCGGATTAATTACTATCGGCTTAGTGATAAACCTATGTGGTCACATACTTACGAGTGTAATATTTCCTGTTTATGATTATTTAATTTATTATAAGATAGTTTATTAAATAATCTATATGGAATATTATTATATTTTTTGCTAGCACAGAAAATATAATTAATATTGGAAAATCTCTTGTGCAAAATAAATGAATAAAATAAAATAATTATATTTAGTTTCTTTTATAAATTAAAAAAAGGGGAAAAAAGGTCTTTGTTATGTTAAAAACGTTTTATGAAGAGATATGTTGGCCTCTCATCTTCTAATATGTTTTAAGATAGAAAAGCATAAAAGCATTTGACGACCAGGTCTTAATAATTATTCTATACATTTTAACAAACAAAGAAACTAGATTGCTCTTTTGAGTTTTTAAAAACATAAAAATGCTTAGGAAGCCAACGTTGCAATCAACAAGAGAAAAAGAAGAGAAAATTGTTTTCTCCATTTTTTAAGAAAGGGTTCTTCAAATTTAACCATGGCCATATTAAGTGATGAAAGTAGGATGCATTTCTAGGTGTAGAAAGTATAAAGACTTTGTATTTTCAAAATTCACTACCAATTAATCCTCACAATTTCTAAGTATTTATTTTTGCCTATTCTTGTTATTAGTATGATTGTTAAACGCAATAGATCTATATAGGATTGCATTCTTTTGTTTCCACTGTATATGCAATCCTTTAAAGTGCACAATCATGCACAAGTAATGAGCCAGTGCACGATCGTGTACACCTATGATTGAAGAGTCAGTGCATGATCGTGCTCTTATGCACTCCAAATTGTAACCATCGTATCTCTCAATTCTGATATCTAAAAATTACAAACTTTATGTCATTGGAAAGCTAAAAATTTATCTAATTCAACTTGCATCAATATAGTTTAATCATTAAAAATTAGGACACAATTTCTTATTGGGAATGGTGTCATAGTCTTTAACCAACACCAACGATTTTATCATGTAAAGGCTATATCTCTTTTATCCAAAATCTAAAAATTTCATACAATATACCATTGGGAAGGTAGAAGGACAAAATGGAATTTTCCTGAAGACCACTTTGTCAAATTTTTCCAAGATTAATACAGTTTATTCATAGAATTCCGAGTCATTAATTCAATCCCCCTTTTTCTTCTTTGCCTATGATGAGCTTTGACATAATCCAAAACACCTGAATCCAACAAGCACTAACTATACATACTTGGATCCCAACATAACATTTCATTTCAAAACTATCCAAGGACATCTAACAACATACAAGTTTATTTCCAACACAATTGACAATTTAACAAAGAAGAAAATTCGGAACATGTAAAAAGGGAAAATTCTTCAACTCTTACCTTTATTGCCTAATCAAAATAGAGTTTGCTCATAGATTTAATTACATAACAAAGTCCATATTAGTAACATAATAGAAAACATATATGAATGCTGATGGTTGATATGCTTATACATCTAAGAAAGGTGTTATAACAAACTTAATTACAAAAGATAAATAACTTGGAGTTTGTTGAAGCTTGCAAGGATCAATTATCTGCTCGTTTTGCACCTGAAGAATGGAAAATAATGCGGTGAGCTTCGAAGCTCAGTGGCTAATATGTTTATAGTCAATAGTAATGAGTTTTACACACACACACACACACACACACATATATATATATATCTAATTTTAATCTTAGCAATCAAATTATTTAATGTTTGCAAAACATTACTTTTCAAATTTGAAAAAGCAATATTTTGCAAAAGATTTTGAAAAAAATGAGTTAAACAGGAACAAAAAATTTGAAAACTATAAATATTTAATGTTTGCATTAAAATATTAAATCTATTAAGTATTACATAGATTAAGAAGATGTAATTTACTACCATTCACAAACTATATAGAAAAGGCTAATGCTCTTTTCATAATTTGAAGTTTCCCAATCAGATCATTCTTCAGCCATTTAAAAGATAGCACTTTCTCCTACAAATAAAGACTATCCTTTTCTCTCTTTCTTTCGAACGCATTTGCAACTTTTGTCTCTTTGTTTCTCTTCCATTTTGAACATAAATTAGTTAAGGAGAAAAAGATGTTTGTATATTTAGATTGTTTATGACACTTCCTTTTTAACATCGAAAACTCTCCCTCACAACACAACACTCTCTGCCTTTGTAGAAATATCGCTTAATTTATTTCCACTAAAATCTTAATCAATGAACCCAAAATTTGTTGTCTTTTATTTTCAAGATCTAGAGTTTTACTTTTCTCCAGGCATTCTTTACTGGTGTTTGCATGTTTGATTTTTTATTAATATGTTTAATGTTGTTGTTTGATCCAAACAAATATCTAGACCCTCATCTAGGCTTCTCTTGTTAGCTTAATTTAGGATTATTTCCATGGAATTTATTTCTTACTTTCGTTTCCTTTGCTTGTAATTCAGCTGGATCAGTTATGGTTCTTTGTAGTCTACTTCACTTTCTTTGTTTTTCAAGTCAGTTGCAGCCCACTGAATGGTAGTTTGAATTAGATTTTTAAATTCAGCCGAAAATGATGCCAAAGTCCTTGGATATCACTATATGAGGATGGTTTCTGACACTTCCTTTTTAACACTGAAAACTGTTGTGCTTAGAGTTGGTGATCAATTAAAAAGGGCAAAAGTAAAGAATGGTGAGGACGGCGAGACTATGTAATATGATATATAGATTGATGCCTACATACGTAGATTGATGCCTACAGTACTGATGGTGGTGGTTAAGGATGTAAGCTGTGGAGTGAATATGCTTTACAAATTGGTAGCCAATGATGGAATGAGTTTGAGAATTATTATTGCATATCACTTTTTGTTCGCGATGGCTTTCATGGTTCCTATTCTAGTCATCAGTGAAAGGTTTGTGTTCCTTTCAAAAGTTTTATTATATCAACTACATTCCTCAAGAGTAATATTAGCTTTCATCATGTTTTGAGTAACAGATGAGAATCATAGTGTGAAAAGAACTTTCATGTTTGACCAATCTTTCTTTTTATTTTAAACAAAGTGAAAATTAGTATGTTAAAAAGTTCTTTGTAATGCTTGTAGGGAGCACGTATTGACTGTGTTTGTAATATTAAAGGTATCACCTTTGTTACA
This sequence comes from Erythroxylum suave, assembly GCA_027563595.1. Taxonomy (NCBI): domain Eukaryota; kingdom Viridiplantae; phylum Streptophyta; class Magnoliopsida; order Malpighiales; family Erythroxylaceae; genus Erythroxylum; species Erythroxylum suave. The sequence continues at coordinate 7,374 of JAOSBN010062918.1, read as the reverse complement.
GTTTTTGTTTGAGTGTGTATACTTGTGGTTCTAAGTTGGGTGAATTGTAAAATAGTCCAAGATTATTTTTTAAAGAAAGATCAGAACTAGTATTATGTCTTCCTAATTTTAAAAGTATAACAGGTCTTAATGGATGTTCTCCTATACAAGTTTTTTTGTATAAAAGAAGATCATCATCTATCAAAGGAAATTTAGTGAAAGCAATTAAAAAAATATAAATCAATTGAACCTGCGTTTCCCATAGAACTACCTTCCCCAGTTGTTTGTGATTTAAACAAAACCAACTTTTAGTTAATCTTTACAGATGAGAAAAGGTAATGCAAAAAATAGAATGATGTTAGTAATAGTCAAGGTTATTGTCATTATCGTTAATTTGTGTATATAGAGTGGAAAGTGACTCAAAGATATTTGTTTTCCAATTAATCATTAATTTTCTTTGTCTTTGCTTTTTCTTTTTTCTTTTTAGAAAGATAAAGATTCTGATGAGTGGCCTAATGTTGTTAAAAGCGAAATTCTAGCTGAAGCTAAGGCTGCAAAGACACATGCAAGTGATTTTGATGATGAAGTTGTAAGACTTACTAAAATAAAAGAAAACAAAATGAAAAGATTCAAGCTCAAAATGAGAAGATGGAAGTTAAGGATGTAGTTATTGAGAAGCAAGCCACGGAAATGAAACAAATTTCAGTTGTTTTTGCACATTTTCCAAATACTGGAGTAATTCCTAGTTTGTTACTTAATTCTTCTGCCTTAACTGAAGATTCATCAAGTGCCACAACATTAAATACCCAACTACTTATGTAAGTTTATAAATTTATAAAATCTAGAATAGTTAGTATCATTTATTATCATTACCATCATATTATTATAAGATGTTAGTACCAAATTTATAACTTAATATTTTATAAACTAATTCATTGATTTTATTTATATTTATTTTGTAGGAAACAAATCAATAGTGAACTTCATCCTAAAGAATAGCCTGGAAATTTTACCTCAAAGAGTTTTAGCTTAAATTAGTGCGTAGTAGTTTGAGATAATTGTAATAAATAATTTTCTTGGATATTAAAATTTCCAATTTTATATGTTGGAAATTAGAAATTTGTACATTTTGGTGATTTTTATATATTTTATATATACTAACAATTTTTATTTTCTCATCTGATAATATATTGACACTAAAAATATGTATCATTTGTGACAACTTCTATTTTATGGCCACCAATGCAAAATTTTTTATAAATTAAGTAATTAAATATTTAAATTTAATAATATTATTTGCTAAAAACATGAACAAATTAGTGAAAATTAATTGTAACCTATATTCTTTATTTAGTGACAATATTATTGTAACATATAACTTTCATACTTTTGACGAATTCTGTTAGACAATATAGACATTGATACAAATTTCTTTTACAGCTAATGTAATTTTGTTGATTAATTGATAGTTTTATTTGTGATAATAATAAACACATTCGTGACAGTACTTTTTCTAATATCTAATTTTCATTTTCGTAAAGAAATGATGTTGACACTTTTATTAAAATTTTAGTGACCAAGAAGTAGTAGACACTCATAAAAATATTATTAGTGGCCAATTTTTTGTCACTATTTATAATTATTTTAGTGACAAAAATGTCGTAACAATAAAATGAAGTACTATTACAACTTTATTCGTCACTACGTGATATTATTTGACTCGACAAACTTGTCATAAATATGTAAAGTTATTGTTACCATATAGTGTTGTCACACATTCCATAGGTTTTAGTGTTGGCACTTTTTTCACATTACAATGAATTTTGTTACGACTTAATTCTTCATTCCTTTATATCATTTGTGTCGATAAACTTGTCATAAATTTGTAAAGTTGTTGTTACCATATAGTGTTGTCACACATTCCATAGGTTTTAGTGTCGACACTTCTGTCACAATACAATGTAGTTCAGTTATGACTTAATTTGTCACTACTTTATATTATTGGTGATGACAAAACTTGTCATAAATATTTAATGTTTATGTGACCATATTATTTTGTCACACATTTCACAATTTTTAGTGTCACAAAAGTATTGCATATTTGTGACCATTTCTTAAATTAGTCACTATTTCAGTAGTGACGAAGGTATTTGTGATGGAAGGAGATAACTTCAAATATTGGACACTATTAATAATAGTAACTAATATTATTCCTTTTAGTGATAAATTTTACTATCACTAAAAATGCAATTTTTTGTAGTGAGAGAACAAGTTCACTGAATAGAACTATTATAAGAAATCCATTTACAGCATTAGTTGTATGTTTATGTGAATTCTCTTTGTGATTATTGTATAATTGATCCTTTGACTTGAGGTATCCAAAGTTATTAAATAAATTATGTAAATTCTCTTTGTGATTATTGTATAATTGATCCTTTGACTTGAGGTGTCCAAAGTTATTAAATAAATTAGAATTTAATTTTAATTAAATTACTAAAATGTCTAAAAATTATTATATATAAATATACTTTAAGCTCTAATGGAGTTAGCACTTTTTGCTTAACCCTTTCTATAAGAGTTACATAATTCTGTCAAACTGTTCTAAGGATACCATCAGAGGTTGGACCCTTATTTCACTATAGTGGTTAAGTTGGATCAGTTTTAGAAGCAATTTAAAGATTACAATAAGAATATGATTAAATTTCAAAATAAGGTACGAATTAAGATTCATGCTTTATTGTGATTTATGTGTTAATCATTTTATTAAATTAAAGTGATTTTAGTTTTTAGGGAATCAAAATGGAAAAAAAATTAAGGAAGACATGATCCTTTTAATTTATGAAGTGGATACGCTCAAAATATAGAAAGAAACTACGAAAAGAGGAAGTAGGGCATTTAAGAAAACAAATAGGTTGTAGAAATACTAGAGGGATCTAGCATATTGGCAAGAGAATAATAAGTAAGTAATGGGTTTAAGGAAGTTATTGTAAACAGACATAAACTACTAGTTCTAATAAATCCCTTCTGGTTGTCAAGATTCTTGAGTTTGATCTTGATTGGATGGTAGAAGAAAGAGGAAGCTTTTGGAGAGTTTTCTATAAAACAAATAATCTGTAACCAAATACAACTTGTTCGTAAAGCTTTTTAGAGGTTAATGTTGAATGTTTTGGTAAAGACTTTAGAGTAGTGGGCAAGGCATGTTACTCTATCCTTATATATATCCAGAGAGTAGTTGGGAATGTTTTCTATGATTTGTTCAAAGCCTCCATAGTGAAAGTGACATGTGCTTAACTGATTATACATTTATTCCGCAACACTTAGTGATTAATGCTATGAAATGCTTATGACATTTGCTTTAGTTCATATTTAGTTTCAGGTATAGTTCGGAAGTGAAAGAGCTAAAGGGAGTCGAATCAACAATATTTGAGCTTTCTTCTTGAGACTCACACTCAATTGTATTCATGAAATAAGAAGAAGAAGGATTAGAGAAAGAGGAGATAAGAAAATGCCAAAAGAATTGAAGAAGAAAGTTGTCACGGTTATGAGATGTGTATCATGACCATGAAAAATTTTCATAGGCACAACAAGGTTTGCGTAGGTGTACCACTTCATGTCATGCCCATGTAAGGTAGCTCACAGGCATGACCCCACCACGTAAGGAATTGCTTATGATAAAGAAGTTGATGAGGTGCTCAAAGTAGAAATTGATATATCATTCAGCTCGAAAGTGAGTACTGATTCCATAGTTATTTTTAAAACTAACCGTTCATCTTTACCTAGCAGATTTGGAGAAATCAAATGAGGATGAAAAGGGTGAATAGACATTTGAGATATTTCAATAGTGTATGGACTCAGTAGAAATTGTAAAATTAAAGATAGGGAAGCCAATGTATGTGAATGATCATTAACTGAGGACCTAACCTGAAGAACCTCAAATAGGGGTAACGTATATGACACTCAAAGATCATAATTTTATCATGGGATGAGGAAAACAAGGAGTTGAGCAAATGATAATAAACAAAGGCCCTAATTGGGAGGCAACCTAAAGGAAGTTCATTTCTTTTTCTTTACATTTTCTCAATTGTTTCTTAAATGTATGTGTGTCTTTACATTTGTTTGTTTCTTAAGTGCTTTTAAGCTTTCAAACAAAAAAAGAGAGAGAATCAATCAAACAAACAAACATTTTCTCATCTTTTCTATTTCATCTAGGATTATATAGTTATGATTGGATTGTGAATTAACTTAGAATAATCATGGCTACTTTAGCATGTACTTTTGTTCTTGTGATTGGTTAATATGCATTATCTTTAGAAGAGTACTGACTAGAAAGTTAGTGTGATTTTGAGCCTGTATAGATTCACACATCTATATCAGTCTTATTGTCTTTTGTTTATATGTGACCTTTGTGACATGTACATCTTAACTTTTCCTTGAATTTCGATTTGAGATCACATTCTTGCCGCACGCATTAACATGGAAATGATATAGGCATTCTTTATTCATAAGCTACAATAACCAAGTAGTCCACCTATTTATATGATTTTCCTTTTGATAAGCCCCCTTGAACTTTATTAGCCTTTCTTTGTGTACTAACCACATTACATGCTTTTAATCTTAAGCAAATGTCCTAGTGAAGCTATAAAGCTAGTGTAGCATTTGTTGATAGTTGATAATTGTTGATGTACAAAAGTATAAGTATGGGGGTGCATATGTGTGAGATGGTTATAATTGTTTAGGTTCTATTTTATGTCTTATCAATGAAATTCTCATATTGATGTAGCTTCTTTCAATTTTTATATAAAAAGAGAAAAAGGAGAAAAGAAAAAGAAAAGAAAAGGAAAAAAGAAAAGAAAAACGAAAAGAAAAAAAGAAAAGAAAGCAAAAATTTTTAAATAAAAATATCAAAGAGGAAATTCATTTGTTTGGAAAAGTTTTTCTTGATTGGTTTCTCCTCCTAAAGTTGTAATGAATGGGTGATTTGAATATATTGCATATGAGGTAGATGTATTTTAAAGGATCACTACTTTTGGTTATAATTTATTATTTGTCATCGATTGCATGAGTGATTCCTTATAATTCCTTATGTTTGATGTGATTTGTGGTGTGAGTGCTTAAATTTGAGTTATGAAACATAGTTTTTGCATTCAACATAACTGATAGTACCCAGTGTTGAATGAATGTTAGTTGTCGTACTTGATGTTGCATTGCGTGTTGCTTTGCTTCATTAGCTTTGATGACTTTTGTATTACATTATCTAAATACATCTCACCTTACCTTTTACCTCATATTACAACATTAAAAAGTCCTTTGATTCATGGTCAATATAATTGTGAATCTTAGTGACCAAGAAATTAAACAATTTGTAAAGTTTTGAGATGTCATGATCACAAATTGTTTTTTTAATGTACCTATAAATATATTTTAGTTAAACACATTTCGTCTAAGTCTACCTCTAGGTTGCTCAATTTCCAACTGTGATGAAAGGTAATTGATCTTGAGTAGAAGCACTAAATGTTGAGATCTTAATGTGGTTTTGAAATTTGTTTCTCTTTACTTATGACTACATATTCTTAGGAAATAGGTAAATGTTTTAGGTTGTAACTTTGATTTTAAGGTTTTACTTCAGGGCATTCAAAAGTTAAGTGTGGTGGAAACTGATATATGCTTAATTGATTATACATTTATTCCATAACACTTAGTGATTAATGTTATGAAATGCTTAAGACGTTCACTTTAGTACATATTAGGTTTTTGGTACAATTTGAAAGTGAAAAAGATAAAGTGCCTTAAAAGAACAATATTGAGCTATCTTCTTGAGATTCACACTCTGTTGTTAAGAAGAAGAAGGATTAGAGCAAGAGGAGAAAACAAAATGTCAAAAGAATTGAAAAAGAAAGTTGTCAAGGCCATGAAAAATTTGTCTCGTCTCATAGCCATGAAAAAATTTTCATGGGCATGACAGTTCAAGTTATGCCTCTGTAAGGTATCTCATAGGCATGACATCACTATGCATGCTTGTAAGAAATGACAACTCAATCAAACCCTAAGTTTTTAGTATAAAAACAATGTTTTGAGACAAAAAACTACGTTTCATTTAGGGAAACATCAATGGAGAGTAGAGTCTTGATTTTGAAGAAGAGAAGGAGCAAAGCTCCATTCCTTTGGAGACCCATTAAGGGCTAGCTTCCTCATGTCAATTCAAAGGTGATATTGATGCCAAAAAAATCATTTGAGCATTTCTATCATTGTTTGTTGTCCTTTCTCTTACGGATTGAACATGTTATTCTATGTTTAATGTTTGCTTGTTGTTTAAGAATGACTGAATGCTCAATTTGATTGTTTTTATGTAAGAGTCCATTGCTAGAATCTTCAATATAATCCGTAATTTATATGTTGAGATTCATTTGTGGAAATTAATGGTTTTTAATCATTAGGAATAACATAACCTAGGTTAAATGACCCGAGCTTGTGTGGTTATTGCTAATATGTTTTCCTAATTTTTAATATTACTTTTCAATTAAACCTAAAGATCATATCCTAGGTTGTTCGAAAGCTAGGTTTAATTACTCAGCTCTTCTTAATTAAGCACCACTTAAAGGAAAATAGGGGTTAATAGAGCTTATTGTTAACCTATGATTAATAATTTCTAGGAGAGTATGAGAATAACAATTTAATGAAATATGTTTAATTATGTGTAGGTTGAGATTAAACCACTGATGGGGTCCTTAACAAATTCATCACTGATTAAGCCCAAGTTTATTACATAAATTGGCTACACTTTTGCTATCTTTAATGTACTTTTTGACTATTAATTTGTGATTTTTGTGCTTTAGTTAGTCCTTTATATGAGTTCACACTTTATACAATTTGACAGTAGATTTGTCACAAATTGACATTGATTTCATGATAATTTTTTTCAAGAAACATTGATACTGCAAATTGTCATTTAATATTGTAGGGGAAAAGAAGAGTCAAAAGCATCTAAGGAAGGCACGCCACGGTTTTAAATTCATCTCGTCGCGGCGAGGATATAAGAACCACACACGTCGCGGCGCCTACGAAGTACCTCGCCGCGACGAGGATTAAATGAAACACACCGCGACTCCATCAAGTGCACGCCGCGGCGAAAGGACCAGAAGAGCACGCCGCGGCGCCTATAGCTAATTAAATACTCGGACTCCATTTGGAAATGTCTCTCACTGTATTGACCCAACCCGCCTCCATTATTTATAAACTTAGCTATTTTTAGGTTAAAGAGGAGAGAAGAGACTTTGGGGGCGCTTCGGAGGCAGAAGATAGGCGATTCATTCCTTCACTGTCATTTTCCATTTTCTTCATCATCGATCATCACCATCATTTCATTCGACACCGTCAGCATCTTCTGTTACCATGGGT
>JAOSBN010062907.1:0-13684 GCA_027563595.1 Erythroxylum suave | reverse complement strand
CTTCATTTTCTATTAATAATCTAATAGGTATTATATCTTGTCCAAATCTTATTAAAGTTTCTATGGCTTCATCTATTCAGTGTAGTTCGCCATTAAAATTTGTATATTGATATAATTCATCTAACTTATATTTTTGTAATCCAGTGCATAATTTATGATTAATATAATTTCTGTTAGCTCTTGTATCTATTAATATATTTATTGGAACAAAAGTTGTTCCATCGTAATATTCTCCTTTTAATTTATAATTTTTTAGACTATCTTCTTTAGTCAGAATTAAATTATTATTATATCTATTAAAACTTAGTTGTCGAGTAAAGGGATGACTAACAACACTATTATTTGTAAAAGATAATCTTGGTGAGATATTATTTGATAATATCAAAGGTTTATCTTGTAAATCTAGATTTAATGGTCTAGATTCAATTTCTTCTATTTTAAGTAATGTAGGCATTTCTATTTGACAAATTTCATTAAATAAATAAGGAAAATCTATAGTATCTTTTACTACAAAACAATCAGAATGATGGGTATTTGATATAGCATAAGAAATTACATTTGTTATCGAATATGGTCTGTTCTGTTGTTTAAAGAAATCCTTTCTCTTAAAATCTTGTATTAAACTTAAGAGTTTTATCAAAATCTTTATCTTGTATATAATAAGAAATTCATGGATAAATATTAAACTTTAATTTGCCATATTGTAGGTTTCCTCTAAGGATTCCTAAACAGGCTTCTTCTCTGTTTATTATTCGATTATCCATAATTGCTAATTCTATAGGTGTATCTAAACCTTCTTTAAAGGTAGATTTTATTATTTTCTGTATAGCTCCTATATGTATCCATCTGAGTGTGTTTCTTATTTCAGGTTTAATTTTTTGTAATTTTTCCTGAATATCTTTTTTAGCTAAAAGAGGTATCATTACTTTATTAGAAGTAATAGAGACTTCTAAAGCTCTTTCTTGAATATTTAATCCATAGAATAAATTATGATTTCGTGGTTTTATACCTAATTGCTGTAGAGTGCTAACTTTAAATCCCGAATAGTTAGATAATGAAAATTTTTCATTTTGGATTTGTTTTAATTTTCTTTTATCTATTAGTATTTCTTGTCTGTATTCTCTAGATTGTTCTATCTGATTATCTATTACTGGTTCAATATTTTGATTATTAATATTTTCTACTTCCATTTATTCCGTATCTTCTTCAGAGATATATTCGGTATCGGTTATAATAAAAATACTTTCATCAGAGTCAATATTAAAATCATCTATTCTTATAAATTCTCCTGTATTTATCATTTCTTCGATATCACTATCTATTTCTATTTTCTTTTTATTTTTCCCATTTCTTTTAGGACAATTATTAGCATAATGACCTATTTGTTTACAATAATAACATCTACATTCTTTCGGATTTGTTTTTCTTCTTTTATATGCAGCTTTATAAGCTTTTTTATATCCTTTTCTTTTATAATATCTTGCTTTTCGCTTTTTGAAATAAGATTTTCTATACTTATAGTGTTTTTTCTTTTTATATTTTTGTTTTGTTTTTCCATAATAATAAGGGCTATCACATCTTATCATTATGGGCATCTTTGGTTTGTTATAGCATAAAGAAATTCTTTTTCTTAATCCTTTAGTAGCTTTAGCCAAAATCGCATCAGCGCACCAATTACTTAATTTATCTCTAACATGTTCTATTCGTTTTCCTAACGTATCTATATTTCCAGGATTATAAGTTTCTATCAATTTAGAACCCCAAGGATCTGGAATTTTAGCAAAAAATAAGGGTAAATAATAATTAGTATCTGTAACCTGATTATAAATATGATAATAATAATCCTGAAAGACACAAATATATCTTTCTATTTCACATATATCACATAGTTGTAAACGCATCAAAGCAGTAGTATATCGAGTTATGGTATTAGGATCTTTAACATATTTTCCTTCACCATGAAATTCTAATCTAAATGTTTCTACTACTCTGGTTATAAAATTATCAGGATCCAAATATATCGATTGTTTCGTTTCTTCATTTATATTTTGCCAAAATCTCTGATCACTATTTAATAAAGTTTTTTCCATAAATCTTTTGGTTGTTTCAAAATCCATTTTGTTTACTACAACAGCTATTCTTAAGGCAATTTCCCATTTATCAATTGTTTCCTCAATATTAACAATACAATCTAAGTCTAAGTAAATTCCAAATGGATTTATTGTATCTGCTTTCATCTTTTCATAAGGAGTATATTTATCAGAACTAGTTCTTGTATACATTAAACCAGCATATTCTTACGGGTCTATTGTTAAGTAATTAAATTGCACTTATTTTGGACTTAATTATCGTTAATGTGTTGAAATTATAATCCGAAATTAATGGAATTATCTTATAATTGTTACAGATGGTTTTCAACACCTTAGAGACGAAATTGAATAAAAAAGATGCCAAAGAATGAAGAAATATGAAATTCCTAATTTGACAGCAATTTTGTGACTAAGCGTGGGCACGCCTAAGGATGGAATAAAACTATAGATCACTTTTCAAAAGTCAAAATTGAGATTCTTACCGTCTTTGAAGATTATATTGCCATCTTTCAAGGGTATTGACCACCTGAAATTGGGGGATACAATATCGGACGAGAATCAAGAAAAGATAGGAGAGCAATCGAAAGAAGAGACATTAAAAGGAGGAAAACGTGTACAGTACAGGTAGGTACTGTTCATGACACTATTCACGAAGACTAGGTTTAGGATAGATTTTTCGTTTTTGCATTTTTTCTTTTCCAATTTTTACGTTTTTCTGCACTTCTTTCTTTAGTATTTTCATATTTTTCAGTAAAGGACCAGGGATGGAGACTTGTCGCTTTGTTATTTCTTTTGTTTTCAATTCGATTATGAATAATCAAATCTTTTGTCTTGGTTTAGGGGATCCATGTTTCATGTTGTTATGGTGAGATATTTCGGATACTTATTATGTTGTTAATAAACATTGGATATCTTCAGATCTATTCTTTCTAATCGAATTTGTTGGTTTCTAGGTGCGTAACTAGAGATTAATTGGTTCAATCGCTAGATTAACGAAATATAACGTTCAGTTTCGGTAATCACAAGTAGCAATTAGGATTAACTTCTCTACATTAGAGTCGGAAATTTTAAGAAGATATTCGCTTGATTGATTGCATGTCGAACATGTATTTCACTTGCTCATTGGTTCTTGATTCTTAATGCTATTATTCGATTATACCTATGATTGTATCTAGGTTGTTGTTTAATAAAAAAGCTATGATACATGTTTCTAGTCATTACACTTAAGAGAAAATACCCCCCAATGAATGTTTATTAATGATTGAAATTTTATATCGAGGATCCATTTTAGTGTGATAACATCGGTGACCCGAAACCAAGGTTTGTCTCTTATATTTTCAAATCTAATTATTTCTCTTTATTTTCGATTTTTCTTATATTTTTCCTTAAATTATTGTGAATCAACCCCCCCACCCCCATTTCGTTACTTTCTTTTAGTTTTAAACATTGCCAATCTTTACCGTTAGAAATTCCTCGTGGGAACGATATCCACTTACCACTACTACATTCATTTGTATTAACGTAAGTGATTTCTTTTGAATTTGGTTGTAGGCGACAGCAGCACCAAATTTTGGCATCGTTGCTGGGGAATTTCTTAACGATTTTTGTTAGTGACGTTTTTGTTTTTGGTTTCGTTGCGCTTGGTTACCTTGTCTTCTGTTTGTTTCAGTTTCACAACTCTTTCTGATTTTTCGATATCAGTATGCTTTTAATTCTGATTATTCATATTATCCTTATTATGATAATGAGTTTCTATCTGTTGCGACTTCCAGGTTTGACCATCAAGTGGCGGATTTCACACCCTTACCCACACAAGTACCGAGGGATGACCAACAAGCTAAGGTATGCGAAGTTTGCTCATTTTTGGGTTATTCTTTTTGTACGTGTTCCTTTTTGTAGGATACAAAGTACGGATTCACTTCCCCACCAAGCTACTATGAAGAGCAATCCTACTTCGCGCCTCCACCTCCACCTCCACCTCCACCGTCGCCACCACAAGCTAATGAGATGTCTTTAGAGGAGATCATAATGAGTTTGGAGATGAGCACTCTTCAATTCCAGCAGTTTAGACAACCGTACGTGCCTCGACAAAATTCAAATATGAGATCAAATGCCAAAGGTAAGTCTTCTTTGGAAGATATGTTGCAAACTTTGACCACTAACACTTTGACGTTTCAGCGGAATACTAAAGCAAGTATCCGAAATTTGGAAAATCAACAAAGGAATATGGAAAATCAACAAAAAAATTTGGAAAACTAGCTAAGTCAAATTGCAGCTGCCCTTAATCGAATGGAGGCACAAAGTTTTGAAAATTTTCTAGCAAAACCAGAAATTAATCCCAAAGAAAGCGCGAAGGCTATCACATTGCAGAGTGGTAAGGAACTACAGGAACCGCTTCCGAAAAATTCCATAAGAGAAGAAGAGGAAGAAATTACACACATAATACCTTCACAACATGAATTGGCGCAAAAAGGGGTGCAAAACAAGGTGATTCCGCCTCCTTTTCCAAGTCGATTTTTCAAGGCAAAGAAGGAAGAACAAGCAGAGTTAAAAGAGGAAGAGATTACAGTTCGAGAAAAGATGGAGGATGTGTAACCTCCTACGGTCAGCGATGCAATTCATGTTATCGCTAACCAAATTTTGGTTCCTTTTCTTAGTTGTTTATAGGTACAAGAAGAAGAAGTACAAGAAGAGCTGCAAGAAGTACAATTTTAGGAGAGCTGTGGGCAAGCGAGCTGAAGATTGAAGGTAGCAAGCAGGATGTTGAGTCTCCACGAACATTAGCGTTACTTTTACAGAGACCATCCTAGTTTGAGAAGGGAAATGCCTGAAAAGATGAGTGGACATTAGAGTATGGTGGTGAAGCGATGAAGTTTCACTCATCAGAAGTCATGGAGCATGGTGTTGATAAAGAGCCTACTTCGAGGGAAGGTGCTCCAGGCTTCTCACGGAGTTTGAGCATGCTTCATGTTGGACTCAAGCATCCATTTGATAATGGATGATGTACATATGCTAAGGGTCAAGCTTATGACCTTTGATAAGCGCTTAATGGGAGGCATCCCATTCGTATCCTTTCTTTTATGTGTGTGTGTGTGTGTTTTTTTTAAGTAATTTTCTTTTATTCTCATTTTTAGGTTTAATTCAGTTTAGTTAGGAATTTAATTTAATATTTTCGATTATGCAATTTTAATTTTTTATCTGTTAATTTTTTATAAAAAATATCTAAAAAACGGAAAAAAAAAAGCAAAAAACGAAAATTTTGGTTGTTTCCGCCGTTCCCCTTTCTTTTCCCCTTTTTCTTTTCATACGATCTCTCCTAATTGTTTCAATTTGAGTTACCGCACATCATCACTCCTTTTAGACTTTCACCATCACTTCTCCACCACTAAATCACGCCACCCATAGTCTTCACTGCCAACTCACCCATCCACCCTAACTTGTGCTTCTGGAATTTGCAATATTGTCCTTTGCAGGTTGTCTTCCAAGAAATTAGCACAATGCCATGAAGAAAAGTGAATCTCGAAGACTTGCCATGCCCATAAATTTTGCTGCTGATGTTTCTCCACCACAATCGCCTTCACACACCACCGAACCACCAACCGCCACCTCCGCCAACACCTTGATTTCGGCACTTCCATAATAGAGAAGCTTTCTTTCACCTCTTCCTTTATCTTTATGCTTCTTTAACATTGAGAACAATGTTGGTCTAGGTGTGGGGGAAAGAATTGGAGTTTTGATGTGTGAATATTTTCTATTTTTGTGTGTTTTTTCTTGATTTTTGCATGTAGTTGTGCATGTTAAACCATGAAGCTTTGTCATAGTAGTTTGGATGAGATTGGGTTTATGCGTGAAATTAAATTGGGCTAAGTGAGTTTTAAGGTGAATCATGTTGATTGATTTCAATAACTGATCTTATAGGCTTAGTCAAAATTTTGACATATGAGTTATGAGGTAAATTGTCAAATTAAGGTGAATTCTTGAATTAAATCTGTGAGCGATGTTTGAGCCTAAATAACATCGCTTTTATGTCATACTATTTCTTTGAATTGTGTGATGCTCCTCTATTCATGTTGCCTTCAGAACTTGTATAGAACCGGTTTGAATTTATTTGATCATGGAACCGGTTTGAATTTATTTGATCACATGGGATATAGACATGATTAAGGCCTTCCTTGTTTTTACACCCTTAACTTAAAATTGACCCACCTAGTTATTTTCCTTTTGCAAACATGTTTGAGCCTTTAACCTTGTTTTTTTCAATTAATCACCTCACATTAAAACCAAAAACCCCATTAGCTTTTCCCCTTCACAAGTTGAATGAAGCATTGAGTAATTTGGGACTTTTGTTCTATATTGTGTTCTGAGATATTTTTATAGGTACTTCTACTCATGTATTTATTATTTTCTCTTATTGTTTTTCTGTGTTCTTAGTGTTATTCAAAAAAAAGAAAAAAAGAAAAAGAAAGAAAAGAAGAAAAGAATAAGAAAAAAGAAAAAAGAAGAAGAAACAAAATAATAAAGTATAGTGGTACTAGTTAGTAATGAGTAGTTGTAGTCCTTTTTATTCATATTTATCTTAGAATTTTAATTTGTGTGTCCCTTTTACTTGATACTTTGTGAATGTTTGTGATTAACCTTTTTCCATTTTTACCTCACCTGTGAACCTAGCCCCATTACAACCCTGAATAAAGTCCTTATAATCTATTAGCTTATGTGATCTAAATGAATGATAATTAGTGAAATTGCAAGCCTATGGTAGTGCAACATGTTAGAGTGAGATTTGAGCGAAACACTCTACCCTCAAACACTTGAGTGTAAGAGCGAAATCTGTGAGAAGAATTCATTTTGATTTCATGTTTGCTTTTGAACAAAGATGTTTTATTTTGACTGCGTTTATTTGCATTGGTGAAAAGCGATTATGATCTGTGTTGCAACTTAAGTCTCTTTGGCCCAAGTTAATGGATTGTGTGCACTTGATCTTGTGGAGGATGAATTGACTAAGTGTAGTGGTTTGACATGTTTGCTCGAGGGCGAGCAAAGGTTCGATGTGTGGGAATTTGTTAAGTAATTAAATTGCACTTATTTTGGACTTAATTATCATTAATGTGTTGAAATTATAATCCGAAATTAATGGAATTATCTTATAATTGTTACAAATGGTTTTCAACACCTTAGAGACAAAATTGAATCAAAAAGATGCAAAAGAATGAAGAAAATCCGAAATTCCGAATTTGACAACAATTCTGTGACTAAACGTGGGCATGCCTAAGGATGGAATAAATCTGCAGATCACTTTTCAAAAGTCAAATTTGAGATTCTCACCATCTTTGAAGATTATATTGCCATCTTTTAAGGGGATTAACCACCTAAAATTTGGGGATACAATATCAGACGAGAATCAAGAAAAGATAGGAAAGCAATCGAAAGAAGAGACATTAAAAGGAGGAAAATGTGAATAGTACAGGTAGGTACTGTTCACGACACTGTTCACGAAGACTAGGTTTAGGATAGATTTTCGTTTCTGCATTTTTTCTTTTCCAGTTTTTACATTTTTCTGCACTTTTTTCTTTAGTATTTTCATATTTTTCAATAAAGGACCAGGGATGGAGACTTTTCGCTTTATTATTTCTTTTATTTTCAATTCGATTATGAGTAGCTAAATCGTTTGTCTTGGTTTAGGGGATCCATATTTCATGTTATTATGGTGAGATATTTCGGATACTTATTATGTTGTTAATAAACATTGGACATCTTCAAATCTATTATTTCTAATCGAATTTATTGGTTTCTAGGTGCGCAACTAGAGATTAATTGGTTTAATCGCTAGATTAACGAAATATGACGTTCAGTTTCGGTAATCATAAGTAGTAATTAGGATTAACTTCTCTACGTTAGAGTCGAAAATTCTAAGAAGATATTCGCTTGATTGATTACATGTTGTACATGTATTTCACTTGCTTATTGGTTCTTGATTCTTAATGCTATTATTCGATTATACCTATGATCGTATCTAGGTTGTTGTTTAATAAAAATGCTAGGATACATGTTTCTAGTCATTAAACTTAAGAGAAAATACCCCCAAATGAATGTTTATTAATGATTAAAATTTTATATCGAGGATCCATTTTAGTGTGATAACATCGGTGACCCGAAACTAAGATTTGTCTCTTATATTTTCAGATCTAACTATTTCTCTTTATTTTCGATTTTTCTTATATTTTTCCTTAAATTATCATGAATAAACCCCCTTATTTCGTTACTTTCTTTTAGTTTTAAACATCGCTAACCTTTACCATTAGAAATTCCTCGTGGGAACGATATCCACTTACCACTACTACATTCATTTGTATTAACATAAGTGATTTCTTTTGAATTTGGTTGCAGGCGACAACATCACCAAATTTCTTTCACCTTTTCATAAGGAGTATATTTATCAGAACTAGTTCCTGTATTCATTAAACCAGCATATCCTGTTACGGGTCTATTAAAACATTGACTCTGTCTAGATCTAATATTTGGTTCTGTACTGGTACTAGGAATATCTGTTATGTTTAGATTTTTTACTTTTATACCTGTTGGTTTAATATTAATAAAATTATCTTTGAGGTCTAAGTTTCCAATTTGTGTTATTAAATTATCTACTTTAGGTATAATATAACTCTCATTATCAGAACTACTTTCTGACATCTCTTAATTTTTCTAAATGAATAATAAAAGGAATTTTAATTGTCTCTTTTCTTTCCTCATCTTTCTTTTCTGTGGACATTATTTGTTTGTCTTTATCTTTTTTAGTAGTCTGATGATTTATTAAAGATTTTATATCAAGTGTTATTTGTTCACAATATTGTAAAATCTTCTGCCCATAATAAATTATTGTTTTCTGAATTTCAATTAGTTCTTTATCTATTTTTAGATAGTCTTCTTGGTCCTTTAATACTTTAAATTCACTATCCATCATAGGTTAAATAAGTCATATTATCGAATGAGTAAAGAATTAATACAATATTAATATAAGAAAGCTTAGTTCAATACAAACAATCCAACAACATAAGCATATCAATTTGTATAAAACAAACAATTCTAACAAACTTACATTATTTTGCTTCTTCGAAACTTAACAATTCTAACAAACTTACATTATTTTGCTTCTTCGAAACTTCCATTGGCTCTGATACCACTACAGAGGAGGGGGTTCGTAGGCCGCCGTATTTTTCTCCAAATTGAGATTTAATAAATCTCTTCCTAATAATATATCGAATTTAGGGCTCCAAAATCATGCCAATATCAGATCTCTTGTGGGTCTGATTCTTGTAGATAATTAATTCTTGGATAATTCCAGAGAAATCAATATATCGAATTTCATTATTTGAGAGATGAAATAAGTCCCTCATCATCATCTGTTGCTGTTCCACTTCTGGTGAGATCATGGTTATTTCTTTCAGTATTTGTGGTGTAGTTGAAGGGTCAGGAGAAAGATTGGGCCTTAAATCCATTTTAATATCTTTAAAGAATATCTGTTTAGGTGTTTCTTTTGCTATGGGTGTATCGAGCTTCGGACTACAAGATCCAGCAATGTATTCTATTAGCTTGAGACTAACATCTTCACAATTTTCTATATTCATCTACATAAGTTCACTGTCTCCTTTTAAAAGGCTGGAAACTTCTCGAGATAGTCCTAGAAGATTGGCAATATCAATAAAGTCTGAAAGATTATCTTTAATATGACGTATCTCAATATCCAATTTGTGAATTTCTTCTAGTATCTAGAGATGATAGTCTTCCATCTCTTGTGAGACAATCTGCTAAAACATTTTTGTCAGATTTAACTATCTCAATATCAAAATTATACTCGAAAAGTAAAATTTGCCATCTAATTAATCTCTTATATTCGGGTCTGCTCGGGAGATTGTTTTTAATAAACGCCTTAACCTGAGTATTATCTGTTCTTAACAAAAATCTTTCGGGAGTAAAAAGTAATAAATTTTTTTACAACTTTTTACTACGGCAAGTAATTCTTTTTCATTTATATGATATTTACTTTCAGTGTTAGTAAAAATTCCTGAACAATATCTACAAAGGCTTTCTCCTATTTTTTCTATATTATCATTATAATCTATTTTCTTTAATACTCCACTTCAATAATTTTCAGAAGCATCAGTTTCTACTATTAAATCATGTTTTTCACTTGGTAAATATAGTTTTGGCAAGAAGTTACATAATTCTTTTATCTTCTTTACTTGATTTTCTAATTCTGGAGTAAAACTAAATATCTTATCTTTTTTAAGTAAATCTTGAAATGATTTCCGTAATTTTGCTAAATTTTTTATGAAATCTGAAGCATATGTTAAAATTCCTAAAAAACTCTGTACTTGTTTTTTATCAATTAATTTGTCTGGAAATTTAAAAGTTTTTTTTCTAATATATGATTTTGTAATTCTATCCCTTGTCCGTCTACTTGCATTCTTAAAAATTCTATTTTATTTTGTAATATTTTAGATTTCCTTTTAGATAATCCTATGCCATGGTCTATACAGATATTAGCAAATTTGTCTAACTGCTTTAAATAAATATTAATATCATCAGATACAACTAAAATATCATAAATATAAACAAATATAAAATCATAGTCTTTAAAGATGTTATCCATTTTTCGCTGAAATATTTGAGGAGCATTTTTTTATCCAAAAGGCATTACCAACCACTCATATTGACCCTATGGGGTGGAAAAAGCTATATAACTAATGCTATGAGGATGCATTTTTATCTGCCAAAATCCACTTTTACAGTCAAATTTTGAAAATATCTTTTTATTTCTAGTCCTATTTATCAAGCTTTCTTTATTAGGAAGAAAATATCCATCAAATACCGTATTATCATTTAACTTTTTATAATTTATTACCATTCTTGCCTTTCCTCTAGTCTGCTCTGCATGATTTCTTACCATAAAAGTAGGAGAACTAGGAGGAGATTGGCTAGATCTAATTAATCTAGAATCTAGTAATTTTTTTATTTGAATTTTAAACTCGTTTTGATCTTCTTCATTATATCTCATAGGTTTTACTCTTATAATTTTAGCTTATATACATACATACATACATACATACATACATATATATAAAGAATTTATTGGTAAAGATTTAGTCGATCATAGACAAATCACTGCAGATACAGATAAAATAAATACTCTTTGGCATCTAAATAATATGGAAATATGTGACCTTTGTTATTTAGAATCTTATATATGTGAATTTAAAAAATATTATTATAGTTTAACAAGACATGAACAAGAGATATATACTCATATTTTTATTCAAAAATTACCTTATCCTTTTAATCAAAAAGTAAAAGAACGATTTTAAAAATTAGTAGGTGAAAATAAAATCGCATTTAACCTAGGAAGTGCTATAATACTACACAAAAATATTTAGCTGAACAATGTTTAGAATCACAATTAAGAAAAACTTTAAAACATAATAAAATACAATTATGTTGTTCAAAGAACGCAGAAGTACCACAAAAATACGGATGTACAACTTACGGTCAATATAGAATTAAAAATTATAGACCATCACGAAAATATAAATGGATAAAATATCCTAAAAGATATTATAGAAAAAGACCATTTATACCACATAAAAGATATTTTAGAAAAAGAAAATATAGACAATTTAAACCTAAGAAAAAAGATTGTCCACAAAGAAAGAAAACTTGTAGATGTTGGTTATGCAAAGAAGGACACTATGCAAATCGATGCCCACAAAGAAAAAATGCACATTTTAAAGAAAAAATACATATATTAAATAGAACTTTTCTCGAAAATTTAGAATCTATCGAATCTGAATATGAAACTGATTCAACAATTTCCTCAATCTATAAATACGAATCTTATACAGAAAGCTCAAAATCCTTAAGTAAATATCAATACAACTTTTATTCAAGTGAAGATTCAGAATAATAAAATTAATGCTTATATAGATACAGGAGCTACAATATGTATTGCTTCTAAACAACTTTTAACTAATTGGAAAAAATTAGAAAAACCCTTACAAATAAGAATAGTCGATGGAAGTTTTAGATCTATTTGGTATGTAAGTTATTATAATAATATTATTATAGAAAATTATACTTTTCCAGTACCATCTATATATCAACAAGAATCCAGATTACCTTTAATATTAGGCAACAATTTTTTAAAATTATATAATCCTTTTTGTCAAGATTTACACTATATTACATTAAAAACCCTAGTAATTAATTCCATACAACAAAAATCAATCATTCTTAAAATTCCTATTTATCATTCGACCTATTATCAGAAATTACAACAAATTACCTCTCATTTAGATTCACTTCACTTCTATCTATTGAATAATATGATTATTCAATTAGATATAGAAACCTTATTAGATGCTTTATGTAGTGAAAATCCATTAGACCCTATTAAAAATCATAACAATCAACTTATCAAAATCAAATTAAAAGATCCAACACAAGAGATAAATATTCGTAATAATATACCTTATTCACAAATTGATGTTCAAGAATTTATAACAGATTGTGCAGACTTACTTACACAAAATTTAATTACTTCTAGTATTAGTAGACATTCTGCACCAACCTTTATGTTAATAATTCAACAGAACAGAAACGTGGAAAAAGGAGAATGGTAATCAATTATAAAAAATTGAATGAAGCTACTATAGGTGATGCATACAAATTACCTAGAAAAGATTATATAATCAATAAACTAAAAGGACATAGTTGGTTCACAACTCTTGATGCAAAATCTGGATATTGGCAATTACGATTACATGAAAACACCAAACCGTTAACTGCTTTTACCTGTCCTCCTCAAAAGCTTTACTAGTGGAATGTTTTACCATTTGGATTAAAACAAGCACCAAGCATATATCAACGATTTATGGATCAAAATCTAGAAGGATTAGAAGAATTTACTTTTTTCTATATAGATGATATTATTATTTATTCAAATCAGGATAAATTAGATTATTTAAAAAAGGTTAAAATAGTTCTTCAAAGATGTAGTGATAAAGGACTAATTTTAAGCAAAAAAAAGGCTAAAATAGCACAACAAAACATAGAATATTTAGGAATTGAATTTCACAATGGATATTTAAAATTACAACCCAACATTTAAATAAAAATATAGAATTTTCCTGACCAATTAACCAATAAAACTTAAGTGCAACAATTTCTAGGACTTTTAAATTATATTTCTGATCAAGGATTCTTTAAAAATTTTGCAAAAGAACGACAATTTTTACAGCTTAAATGTAGTACAAAAAGACAATGGAGTTGGGATAACACAGATACCAAAGCAATGAGGAAACTCAAAGCTTTATGCACACATTTACCGTCTCTATATAACTATCTTCCCTATGATGCATTTATGGTTCACATTGATGCAAGCAATGACACATGGGCAGGTTGCCTTTTGGCAAAACCCCCTAGTCAAAGCAAATATCATTTATTCAAATATACAAATAGGACTTTTAATCCCACTGAATGCAGATATCCTATGCATGAAAAAGAAACGCTTGCTTGTCTTAAGACTTTAAGAAAGTGGCGTATTG